>VMRN01000205.1:152031-171339 GCA_010277015.1 Poeciliopsis turrubarensis
TGAACTGGAGATATTGATTAGAGAAACACTCAAACATTCAACAAAACGGACCACGTGCCGTTCTCCTTGTCTTCTTCTTCTGCGTCTGCTTCTTCTTCTTCTTTACATTGTAACGACAGTTTGCATCCATTGCTTTTGCACTACTGCCACCTATTGGATCCTCATATCTTTGTATCAAATTCTCATAATGATCCCAGTATTTGTTAAAAAGCGAAAATTTTTCTTTTCCCCCTCAATACTATTGAACTGATCAACCACAGGCTCAATGCACCACAATGTCTCTTCATCTATCAACATAAGTACTGGCTCTGTGTGCTGAGCCCTTTGTGTTGCGGCCATTTGGAATAAAACAGCTGGGATGATTCCCGCTTCAGGTGCGAGAGGTCCTGGGTTCAAATCCCGGATGAGACAATTTGAAAGCCTATGTGTTGGAAAATATTTCTTGTGAACCACCAAGAAAACTGTAGCACAAAATCAAAACAGCCTGGTGGGACATGTTATTCATGCCAATTGTCTCAAGAGCCTTTTAAAACAAGTATAAAACAAAATTAAAGCGTTGGAGGCCGTCGCAGCTCAACGTCGCTCTGGCCTTATTGTGATTACGTGAGCTCCATCAAAACCACTCGCTCGCCACTATCAACGCTCTCACGCAGTTCCCACACCTGTCCGTTATACACGGATGTGTTCAGCAGTACGGAGCCCCCGAGCTCCGTACCGTACAGCAGTGCTCCCTGATGGTGCACAAAAAATCTGCTGGAAATCTTATGTATAAAGGCGAAATAGCTGTTGGAATAACCTAGGGGGCGCAGTGGAGTGACATTACAACTTAATGCTATTGGATTCTTAAGAGGTTAACTAAGGTCAATCATAACAAGATTAGTGCAAATATAATGATGCATGTATGATTTTGAAACAAAGGTATGGAAACAGCGAGCGATTAGTATTCGCCATTCAGCCACATCCACATGCTGCTGCCAGCCAGTGTTGAGAGGATTTACCATCATGTTGTGCAACTTCCTTAAACACAGGTTGAAATCTGCATGAACCACCAAGCAAAGGGAAGAAAAAGAGCGGAAAAACATGTGACTTCCTGTTGAAGGGGGCAGGGCAGGGGTTGTGATGATGTCACTAATTGGCCATGTGAACGTGATGAGCTCTGGTCTGTGATGCTACAAATGAAGTTTGATCCATCTGAGAGCTTATGTGGGGATGTTATTCCACCTTGATGTTTCATGGCGAATGGTCAGATTTGAGGCTTTGATGTACAATTTTTTTTACGTCCTGTCAAGATGTACATATGTGGTGAATTTTATGATTGTCAGCCAAAGCGTGGCTTGGGGCTGATTCTTGATATGATTCTAGGGGGCGCTGTGTAGAAATTAGGCCACACCCACCAAGTATTGGATTGCATTCCTGAAAGGGGTTGGACAAGGATCAATCAGTGAGTTTGGTCCAGCTCGGTTAAAACAGGTGGGATTTATAGCCAAACGTATGGCAGCAGCGTAAACCGTCATGTCCCCGCGCCACCATTGCCACGCCCTCCACTGAAAACTCTTGGCGCTTTAAGAAAAGTGAGACCAGCTTGTTGTCTGTCATCTGACACAAGATCACACTGATCAGGTCAAGAGATGGAGCTTTTCAAGAAAAAAAACAACTTCCTGTTCAGAAGGGGGAGGGGCTTAGATGACGTCAGACTATGACAACATAGTATTGTCAGGAATCCAACCTGCATCAGTCATGCCAAGTTTTGTGCCAATTGAACTTGCTAAGTGTACATCATAACGTTTTGTTTGTGTTGGTGAGTACACCAAATTCACCACAAAGCCACACCATCTGAACATGTATGAAAACTAAATTTTTTTGATAATTTTTAAAGCCCCACCCCTTAACTGCATCCTGGCCAAGAATGAAGCCAATAGGTTGAAATCCATAGGAGTTTGTTAAAGTTGGACGTGAATAAAAGTGAAAAATGACCAAAATTGTGTAAGATGATCGGGGGAATCCGGGAGAACAGCAGTCTGGGCTGATCATCCATCTCTTCCTCCGACTGGACGATGACTTTATAAACTCGTTTATAAAGTCATCGTCTCTCTGGGACTGAAGTGGAGACAGAGTTACTACAAACACTCAAATATTTGCTAAAATACACCAAACCCGTCTTCGAGCTACATTAAACCTGAAGAAAAGCTAACAGCTATCTGTGCTTTGTTTTAATTTCTTGGGTGTTTCACGGAGGCTCCACTGAAGAAACACGAAACTTATTTTTAGTTCCGCTTTGAATTTTCTAATTCCCTCTGAATGTGAAAGAGACTATATGACTATAAGAGTAAAAATTATGTTTTTAATCCTCCTGCAGTCTTAGTGTGAGGCGCTGTCAAAACAAAAAGTAAAGCATGAGAAAGGTTTCTCATCTGTGTGAATCCTCCTGTGACAATTTAAACCTTTTATTTCCATAATGTATTTTTCATCAATTATACAGGTAAAAGTATTCTCACCTGTATGAGTCTTTGTGTGGTTTGTCAAGGACTCGTTTTAGGAAAAGATTTATCACAAATTTTACAGGAATACACATTTTGGTCAAGGTTCGTTTTTTGGGGCTTATTTTGTTTTGAACCTTCAGTAGTTCCTTTTTGCTATTTGTTTTTATGACATCTCTTGGGGTGCTCCAAAGGTCTAATTTAATCATACTGTTTCTTCTTACTATTTTTCTTCTGTCAAATGAATTGGCTTTTTTGACATTTTATATCTGAACACTGAGCAATTTTAGTGAATGCTTCCGGACTGCATGAAAATTACACATCTTAAGGTTGACACAAAAATCACAACAGATATGGCTTTCACAACACCCTTCGCATTGAGACATCTCAGTCCAGAAATGGTAGATTAGACAGACTAACATGGCAGTTCATGATAAACTGCCAGGCTTTGTAATGCACATGAGAAGTATGTACATGCAAATCATTTGTGGTCCATAATTTCCTACAAAAAGTATTTCATCCCCTTGGATGTTTTACTCTTTTATTGCCTTACAAAATCATAACTAAATTAGGCTTTTCTGTCAAAAAAAAAAGAAAGCAATTGAATGTGAAAGAAAACTATTTTCTACAAAATTACTAAAATACAAAACATAAAAGTAATTTCATATTGAGTCCAGTCAATTCAGTTGTAAATGCATTTATGTTATCTAGATTCAATTTTAGAAAATATTAATCCAAGGTAAATCATGCAGCCGACTAGTCTGTACATTTGAACATGTATCCACTAACAAAAATCACAAAGTATTTTAAGAAAAATACAAAGTACAGCAAAAGAACAAATCTTTTTGTCTTTACTTATTTTCACACATTTGTATCTACATATGCACATAGTTATGAGTGATTCTATTTCACATATACTGTTGAAACAAAAGTCAAACTTAAAAAAATCCACTGCAATCTGAATGTAAAAGAATTGAAACCCATTGTTCTTTAAAAAATACATTCAAAACAATTTTCTGAAGACACTGACGATCTCACTGAAAAAAATAATTTTAAATGTTAAAGTGAAAGTTCAAAAAATTATTTAATAAATTTCAGCTAAACTTATTATTTGAACACATTACATGTGATTCATTCAGCCTTCTTATCTGCACAAGTCTTCATGAAATTACTCTTTTCTAAATAAACATCTCCTAACTTGATAATTCAAGTTCGCATCACTTTGTCTCACGTTTGGGTGACGTAGTAAAGGACATTTCTGCTCAAAAGCTTCTTAACAGAACACGCAGAAGAAAGGCTCCTAGCCTGCATGAGTTTTCATGTGAACAGTTAACCTGCTTTTTATGGCATAGCTTTTCTCACATATTGTGCATGTGAAAGGCTTCTCCCCTGTGTGACTTCTTATGTGCAAAATTAAATGAGAATTATGAACAAATCTTTTTCCACAGGTCACACACAGAAATGGCTTTTCCTCTGTGTGATTTCTCATATGGTAATTGAAACTACTTTTATTATGGTAACCTTTACCACAGGTTGAACATGAGAATGGCTTCTCATTTGTATGAGTCTTCATGTGAAAAGTTAAATTACATTTCACAGAGAAACTTTTTCCACATGTCATGCATGAGAAAGGCTTCTCCCCTGTGTGACTCCTCATGTGACATATTAAATGAGACTTTCTAAGAAACCCTTTTCCGCAGGTCACACATGAGAAAGGCTTTTCCTCTGCGTGATTTTTCATGTGGTAATTTAAACTACTTTTTCCACGGAAACTTTTACCACATATCGCGCATAAGAAAGGCCCTTCATCCCTATGAGTTTTCTTGTGAATAGCCAATTCACATTTCTGAGCGAACGTTTTTCCACAGGTCACACATGAGAACGTCTTCTCAATTGTGTGAGTTTTCATGTGATGTGTTAAAAAGGATTGTTTTCGGAAACTTGCCTTACAGGTCACACAGGAGAAGGGTCTCTCAGCTGTGTGAGTTTTGACATGATAAGCTAAACCACTTCTCTCACTGTAAGTCTTTCCACAGGTGGTACATGAAAAAGGCCTCTCACCTGTGTGTCTTCTCATGTGATTTCTTAAAAGGCTTTTGTGACTGAAACATTTCCCACAAGTAGAACATGAAAAAGGCTTCTCACCTGTGTGAGTTTTGATGTGCTCAGATAAATTACCTTTATGAGTGAAAGTTTTTCCACAGGTCATGCATGAAACGGGTTTCTCACCTGTGTGAGTCATCATGTGATACCGTAACTGACTTTTCTGACTAAAACGTTTTCCACAAGCAATACATGAGTAACGTTTCTCACCTGTATGAATTATAATGTGAGAATTTAACACGCTTTTATTAGAAAACCTTTTTCCACAGGTTGTGCATGAATAAGGCTTCTGATCTGAGTGAGTTCTCATGTGAGTATGTAAAGCTGAACTTTGACGGAAATCTTTTCCACAAACAACACATTTGAACCGCCTTTCCCCTGTGTGAGTTCTCATATGAAAATTTAAAGAAACCCTGCTACCATAGCTTTTTCCACAGGTTGCACATGTGAACGGTTTTTCCCCTGTGTGGGCTCTCATGTGCAGATTTAAACCACTTCTGCTATAGTAACGTTTTCCACAGGTTGTACATCCATACGTCTTCTCACGCATGTGATTTCTCATGTGTATTGTAAAACCCTTTTGTCCAGAAAAGATTTTATCACAAATTTCACAGGAATACAAACTGTGGCCTGGGAGAGTCCCTTTCTGCTGTTTGGTCTTCTGACGTCTCTCATGTTCTTTCTGATCATCTCTATTTTTTCCTTGATTTTCAGAATCAATTTCTTCTTGATTCCGATTCTCAACTTCAGGAGAATCAGCGTCCTGTTTTCGCACAAGCTGCTCTTCATCCTGACTGATGCAGAGTTGGTTCTCTTTGAAATGTTGATGTTCCGGTTCCTCTTGCTCCTGTTTTATCCCCAGAGGTTCTGGTTCCTCTCGATCTGAAGTGGAATTCTCGTCCTGGTTATTGAGCTCAACGGGAACCTCCTCCTCTTCTTTAACTACAATGCATCGCGAGAGATCTGGACAAAAACACAAAATAAAAGCTTATAAATGTGAGTAAAAGAAAACACCTTTCAATTTTACTTATTAGAAATCAAGTTATTGAAGAATGAGTTGATCAATCCTTTCAATCGACTAAAGATTAACTGATAAGCGGCCATTTTCCTAAAACCTGAGATTTCTCATGTATGGAAGACTATATAATATGAAAGACATTTTTTAAATGGAAAAAAAAATACATGTGAAGCACTATTTCCCATGAAAAGAGGTGTAAAATTATCATTTAAAGACAGCAACATTTAAAAAACAGCTAATATACTTTCAATGTGTCAGCATAACCGCTGACAAATGTTGAAAATTCCAGCAAAGTCAGAATTGATCTTTATAGCACATTTACAAAAGTCTCAGCTCTCCAAAGCGCTTAAAAAAACTTAAACCAATTATAAGACAAAAAATAAAAATGAAGTTTGTTAAAAAATAAATAAATAAAATTCACAGAAAATACCAATAGCTAATAAAAGCCAAGACAGTTAAAACAGTTTACAAAAATTTTGAAAAAGTTAAATCAGTGAGGTACTAATATTCTCCCTTTTTTGAACTAGTTTTGAAGGCCAGAGAATAGATGTGGTTTTCAACAAAAATTAAACTGACCAACTGACTGAGAAAGCTCAACAGATAGAATGATAACCTTCTCAAAATCAGGCAGAGGAAGATAAAATATTATCTTCGCAAGTTTCCTCAGCTAAAAGAATAACAGCGTTAATATGGTCATCAAATCACGCTCAGATTTTTTCATAAATGGACGACAAATGGAGGTCAGGGGGTCAACAGCACTGGCATGGCCAAGCAGAGGATTGCATTTAAGTTAAAAAAATGTTCTTCGCCATGCCTGTACATCCTGAAGACGTCCTGAACTCTAATGTACATCTGTACATCAGACTGGCTGTCATTAGTAGTCACAGGTAGATAGATTTGAATGTTGTCTGCAGAGACTTTGTGCTTTTTAAAATACAACCCAGAGACAGCAACTAAAGGCAAAAATATTGACCACCCGGGGAACCCCGTACTTCAGAGAAGAAACAGAATAGGAATGCTGTCCTAGATTCACAGAGAACTCAGATTTGAAAGATGGGACAGGAACCAATTTACCATATTTTTCACACTCTAAGGCGCATCTTGGAGCCTTAAATATTCTCAAAAATCGCCTTATTATTGACTTTATAAACTGTCCCTAATACGTCTCTGTGTCAGGGACAAATTATAAGTCACATATCTGACACAGGTATGAGTACAACACTACATACTCTAGCAGCAATAAACCAATCAGAGAACATTACGTAATACATACACTTCTGCCACACCTCCGGAAGGAATACCACTGGTATGCTGGAAAACAACATTTGTTTTTTCTGAGGACCCCCAAAATGGCGCCATTGAAGAGACATGCTTACGGTAACTACAGGCTACCGTCCTTTCAGGTGGATTAACAAAAGAACTCCAACTGCCGGACAAGGGTAGGGCGTTCAAAGTGAAATTGCAAGCTGCGTGGGAGCGATGGATGACGGACGACAAACACACGTTTACTAAGACAAGGGAGGCAGCACTGAGCGAGTTACGCCACTGGATGTGACTGGATTGTGGATTCTGGGACTAAGGTATCTGCTTCAACTGCCAGGAGCTTTTGCCACCTGGCAACGAGACGCCGACAATGATGAGAGGGAAACTGGCATGTCTGATGACAAAACAGCGTCAATTCAGACACAGAAGATGAGGACTTTGAAGGATTTGTGGAAGAAGAATGATAAAAAAAAATAATGTGAGTGTATTGACACGTAGTAGAATAAAGTTAAACTGAACTCACTGTTTTGCTTCAGTGACCTTTTTTTGTAGACAGTATGTTTTAGCATTCACCTTATAATCCGGTACGCCTTATGGTCCAGAAAATATAGTAGTGCAGAACCTTGAATACCAACAGATGACTCCAGACGGGTCAAAAGGATCATGCTGTGATCCAAAAGCAGCAGACAATAGAAAAGTAAAATAACTGCTGATTTTACTGCATCAACAGTTAAGAAAAAAAAAAAGACAATTTAAACTTTTAAAAGGGCAAAGTGGGTCCAACCAGGCGTTTTGCACAGCTCAGTGGTTGCCATGGAGATTGAAGGATTCCTCAAACATGCATAAAAAATAAAAAAAAAAAAAAAAAAAAAAAAAATCAAGACAACACTTTGATGAGGGAATAACATTAAAACATGACATAAAGCTAAAAATATAAATTTGATATAATACTGCACATTTAAACAATAGAAACATTCAGCTGCCTGAAGGAGGCCGAGATGGTTTTAACCAAAACAACACAGAACTAAACAAATTTACACAAAATATCAAAATTTTCACAGAAACAATATTTAGACACTTAGGGCAAGAAAAGTTAATTATGCTTTAAAGTAAACTGTCAGGCCCTCTTTTTTTAAAAGAAATTCCTCCTGCAGCAAAATAACCCCACAACATGATGCTGCCACCACCATACTTCACAGTTAGGGTGGCGCAACCATCACACTTTTCCCTCCAAATGAACGAGATTTGCGCAGCTCTTCCTGATATCTTGGCTGATTTCATGTCACACAAGAAAGCAGCGTGTTTCAGTTCTGGCATTAAAAACATTTATGGATGTCCCTCCAGCTAACCTATCAGACGCTGGTCAAAGGAAACCCAAATGGTTTGACCCAAATCAAACAGCTTAAAAATTATCCCTGACCCTTACCAAACGTATGTAAACTTATTCATTCAAAGAAAGTTGCAAAAAAAATCTTTAAAATAGGTTCTTGCAAAATTTTCTGGCAATTAGCAAATAGAAATAATTTTGGTAATTCTAGCAAAACTAAGACGAGAAGCTTGGCCTGATTTAACTTTAGAAAGTATTTGGTATGAAAAAATATAGAAACTTCTGGTTTCAACTGGATAATTGAATTGAAATTATCATGTCTTTCTGGAAATCTTTTGATATTGTGAATTGATAAAGTGCATGGGCCACTGACTGGTTTCAAGTTTACCAAAACCACTGGTCAGAAATAAAGTGCACCAGTGGTAAGCTACTAGCTCTGCAAGTGAGTTTAATACATCTGATGCAAGAGATAGTTTAAACATAATTATGTGCTTTTTTGTTTTCAATTCAGCATAATATAAAAATGGCCCCTCAAGACCCTCGAGCCTCTTGGTGTAACTGATAAGCCAGTTTTTCACAAGATGGCTGCTTCTCTGAACATTAGTTGATCGATAGGATCAATACATTTTACACACGTGGCTTTAAATATTCTGATATTTGTGTATTTTAGGATTTTTTTACTTGAGCTCATTAGAGATTATCTATTATCTGTTTTTTTTTACCCATTTTCACAATCGGAAGCTGCAATCGGACACCAACTTCAGCTTCATTTGACGGTTGATCTTTCCGAGTATTTAATTTTTCCAGCCGTTATTCTGTTTGCTAAAACATGAGGGTGTTTCCTACCTATTTGACATAAGATGATCTGGGGAGTCCGGGTGAAAACCAGCAGCCTGCGCTGATCGTCCATCTCTTACTTCGACCTGGCGACGATTTCTTAAACTCTGGAAACCATTTTTCAACAGGAGTTAAACACTCGTTGACAAGCTGGCATTGAAGATGGAGTGGATATAATTTTGATAGAAAACACACATGTATTTACCTAAAACACTGAATCCGCCTTCAAAACACTTTCTAACAAAGGAAAAGCTAACGCTGCTATTTGTGCTCCGTCTTTATTTCCAATGTGTTCCACTGTGGCTCCACTGACGAAACAATGAACGATGTTAAGTTCCGCTTTCAATTTTATGGTTCCCACTGAGACACCATCTTTACATTACATTACATTTATGTTCTAAATATATTTAGAATATTGTTGCAGAGTTTATTTATTTAAGGAGCACAATTCACTAAATAAAACGCAGATTAATTACACATTGTGTAGTTTAACACCAATTATTTTTTTGAGTTCAGCTAATGAAAACACTAGGTTTAAGTTGAAAATATTACACCAGACCAATAATTAAAAGAAATATATTTTAATGAAGAAAAGTGGGCTTGATGAAGAGAGGACAGCTTAAAGATTTTCAAAATTAATTTCAATCTAATAAAAGTGCCTCTCCCTGAAAAGAGAGAAAGGAAGTCCAACGTTAAAAAAAAGATTAATTTGTTACAATCAAATTAAGTTTTTCAAAATCAATTTATTTATTTGGATAAACTCGATTTGATTACTCGTACCAAATTATCTCATTTTTTAAAAAGGTTTTATCAATTTAATTTCTTTCAGTTTAATTGAAATATCTAATTTATTTAATTTGATTAGATGTTTAAGCTTGGACAACAGGACTTAACATTTTTTCATATTGACACATCAGATTATACATACAAATATACATACAAATAGTATGTATAAATGAAACGGATAAGGCCTCTTCAAAAAAGAGTTATAATCTGGGTATTATGTAAAGTTTGTCATCCAGTTCTGGAGAATTAGTGGTAAAGATGTTGTTATGAATAATTGTTACAATTTCAAAAGTAAGAAGATAAATACAAAACTGGAAAATATATTCTGATGACGCTTGTAGTGAGATATAAAGTACCTTCTGAAAATAAACTTTAGAAAGTATTTTTTTAACCGTAGATGCTGCATTTTCATTAGCTTTAAGTTGGAAATCACTAAATTTATTGAAACAATAGCTTGAAACATCAGACTGGGAATAATTTACAATGCGTGTTTCACTCAGAGAATTCAGACAGTAAAATAAAACAAAATTAATGTTTGTTTTTGTTTTTCTTTCAAATATATACTCAGGATTTGGAAAATTCATAGCGGAACTAAATATCTTTACCAGTTTCTTCGGGGGAGCTACAGAGAAACGCACCGGCGATAAAACAGAGCACAGCTAGCTGCGTTAGCATAGCCTTTGTTAGAAGGCAGTTTGAAGAGTTTGTAGATTTGATATATATTTGAGTGTTTGTAGCAACAATGTCTTCAGTTCAGCCTCAGAGAAAATGGATTAAGGATCAGTTAACTGCTGCTGAAGAAACGGAGTTTAAAGAAATAATCGTCAAGTCCGAGGAAGAACTGGATAATGAGCGCAGACTGCTGGATTTTTCCCGATTACCCCGGATAATCTTACACCGAATAGGTACGAAACACCCTCACGTTTTACTGATGAGAGAGGTTAAAGAAAGGAGCTATAATCAGTTGGAGAAAAGTTAAATGAAGTTGTTTGGGACGACGCTAAACTCGGCAACCTATTTAAAGTACAACAAAGTAAATAGTAAAGTAAATGACAAATCTGCTGTATCTGTAAAGGACAGAAACCCATAAGAACGTAAACCACAATAGACACGTGATCAGAATGAATCAAAACTACGTCCGATAAAACGTCGAATGGCCGCACAGCACTCTGGGAAATGTAGTCTCCCAGAGAAAAATATCAGCGCTTAATTTTGCCGTACGTAACTTTTAGAAAAGAAAAACTTTATTTTCGTTCTTTTCTAGAAAGAAAATAAAGTTTCTAAGACAAGTTTATTTTATTTAAATAGAGCTCCTCTGCCTTCTCCCAGTGCTCCCAGTACTAACTACAAAAATGCATAGTTCAGTCAAACCACACAATCAGAATCAAGAGAAGGGTCTTAGCGATGTCGATCAATCTTGTGCACATCCACTTGCTTTCTGATTCAATACTGTTTGTTCACTGTAATGCCACAAATGCTAAGGCTAGTTAGCGTGGTTACTGATGATGGCGGATAATTGGGTGTGATTGGTTGTTTCTGACCAGTCGTGACCAGAAACGGCTATTATCGCCTTCAAATGCCAATAATAAGGAGGAGGACAATGAGCTTTTCACAGATTATTTGTCTCATATATTGTCACGACATGGTGACAGCTTTAACAAATATGGAAAAATATACTTTTGTAAAAGTTACACCTTTAATGAACCAGTCCAAGTAAAAGCTCTCATTGAAAGCCAGCTCTGACACATTGGTGTGATTTGCCTGCCCACCGGTTTTGCTTGTTTTTACCTCGGAGTGGTCAACACTGTATTATTCCGATCTCGATTTGGTACAGAAGGAGCTCCTAGACTTTCTGTTTCTGTCCTGTTTGACCCTGCACGTTTTTCAGCCGTTACAAGCCAGCATATGACAAAGAACTTTGCACAATTTTTCCAAACAAGCCGTGTGAGTTGAGTATTGTTAATGATTGAAGATAATGTCAGCTAAATGATGACTAGTTAATCCAGGCCAGTATTATGTTAAGCTTGTTAACAAGAATGTTAACTAATTAACTGGTGGGTGGTTGAGTAACGCTTGTAAAAAAGGATGCTTATATGTAGTTTCACTGCACTGTATTTCTTAACTTTTACTTGAGTAGATTGAGTCAGAGATGGAAACTTTAGATTCTTCCTGCAACGTGTCAGCCAATGTTTATGCTAATTACGCAAGATTTTCAACATGTGACTGTTTGAATTGTTGTTTATTTTCTATTAACAGCATTATTTTTTCATCAGAAAGGTTGCATAAGTGTTCCTTTATCTATATTAAATATACATACTATTTACACATCTACTTACCTTTTGATTAGAAAAATATCAAGCTAATTTTTATACCAAATAAAGCCTGTTTAGATGTGCCTCGTTATTAACTTTTTAACTTAAATTTCAAAGCTTTTTTGTCTGTTGGTCCAGATCTTCCACAATGCTGTATATGTAAAAAGGAAGAGGTTTTCACTGAGCTCAACAACCAGGATGGGGACTCCACTTTAGACAAAACAGAACCTTTGGCGATAAAAAAAGAACAAGAAGAACCAGAGCATCTGGAAATAAAACATGAGCAAGAAGAATCAGAACATCTGGAGATGAAACATGAGCAAGAAGAACCAGAGCATCTGCAGATAAAACATGAGCAAGAAGAACCAGAACATCTGCAGATAAAAGTGGAAGACAATCAGCCCTTCTCCAGTCAGGATGAAGAGCAGCTTGTGCTGAAACAGGAGACTGGAAACATTTTGGTGACTCCTTCCAATGTGCAAAGAATCAGCAATGAAACAGAACCAAACAGGAACCAAAAAATGTTAAAGAAAAGTGACAAAGACCAAAATTTATTTGCCTGTAAAATTTGTGATAAGACCTTTTCCTTTAACAATAACCTGACTAAACACATGAGAAGTCACTCAGGGGAGAAGTCTTATTCATGTAAAACCTCAAAAAGTTTAAATCTTGACTTTACAACTCATAAGGGAAAGAAGCTTTCCTCATGTGTTGTTTGTGGAAGAAGTTTCAGGAACAAAAGTAATTTAAGTAATCATATGAGAATTCACAAACCTCAGAAGACTTTCCCATGTCCAAACTGTCAAAAAACGTTTACCCAAAAAAGTAATTTAACTACTCACATGAGGATTCACACAGGCAAGAAACCTTTCTCTTGTGAGACCTGTGGAAAGAAATTCAAAAACAAAGCTCATTTAATTTCTCACATGAGAATTCACACTGGTGAAAAGCCTTTCACATGTATGACTTGTGGAAAAAGTTTCACTCAAATAGGTCATTTAGGTACTCATATGAAAAGTCACACAGGTGAAAAGCCTTTCACCTGTGTGACTTGTGGAAAACAATTTAGGGAAAAAAGGGGTATGATTTCTCACATGAGAAGTCACACAGGTGAAAAACCTTTCTCATGTGGGACTTGCCGAAAACATTTCTTCACAAAAGATGGTTTAACATGCCACCAGAGAATTCACAAAGGTGAGAAGCCTTTCTCCTGCAAGAGCTGTGAAAAAACATTTACTAGTAAAAGTTGTTTAGCTTCTCACACGAGAACTCATACTGATGAAAAGCCTTACTCATGTGGGACCTGTGGAAAAAGCTTAAAGAGCAGGTCTCATTTTAACTATCACATGAAGACTCACACTGGTGAGAAACCTTTCACATGTTGTACTTGTGGAAAACGTTTCATTCAAAAAAGTCATTTGGCTATTCATATGAAAGATCACACAGGCGAGAAGCTTTTCCCATGTGGGATCTGTGGAAAAGGTTTTAGTATAAAAAGTTGTTTAACTATTCACATGAGAACACACACAGGTGAGAAGCCTTTCACATGTGGGACCTGTGGAAAATGTTTTTCTACAAAAGATGGTTTAAACTCTCACATGAGGATCCACACAGGTGAGAAACCGTTCTCATGCAAGTGCTGTGAAAAAAACTTTACCAATAAAACCAATTTAACTTTTCACATGAGAAGTCACACAGGTGAGAAGCCTTTTTCATGTACAACGTGTGGAAAGAGTTTTAGGGTAAGAAGTTCTTTAACTATTCACATGAGGACTCACACAGGTGAGAGGCCTTTCTTATGTGTGACTTGTGGAAAGAGTTTTAGTGCAAGAAATTGTTTAACTATTCACATGAGAACTCATACAGGTGAGAGGCCTTTCTTATGTATGACATGTGGAAAGAGTTTTAGGGAAAAAGGGGCTTTAACGTCTCACATAAAAATTCATACAGGTGAGAAGCCTTTCTCATGTGAGATCTGTGGAAAATGTTTCACCTATAGAAAGAGTTTACCTGTTCACATGAGAACCCACTCTGGAGAGACAGCATAATGTGGAACTGAAGTGCCAAGTTGCTCTGTAACGTACCTTTTATTCTGTAATTACAACTGGATCACATTTTAAAGGGGCAGTATTATGTAAAAGAGCACCCCTCCCCTTCTACTCCCCACTCGGCTCCTTCAGACTAGCGAGCAGCTGTTAGCAAATGCCTAGTGGTACTGGAAACCTGTTGAGCTCATATGAGCTACTTCTTGGTACAGCACTGGTAAAAATGTCGTTGAAGGTTTTATAGCGAGACGATGTTATGATGACTTTCTGAAGGCAGTGGTTCAGAAATAGCAAGAGTTCATAAAAAGACAAAGGTCCAATTTCAAGGCATTAAATTAAAAGTCATTTTTTTCATATAACCAGACATAAACCTAATCACATATTTTGTTTTCAAACTCCACTGAAGTTTATTTCACACTTCAGGTTGCAACAAAACACACTATGAACCATCTTTACAGTGAAACACTTTAGTGTAACTGTTTTTGAAATTATTATTCATTCATACCACTTCCCGCACCGCCCTGCAATGGCACTGTGTCCCCCACAGGGGCTGCGCCCCACACTCTGGGAACCATGATATTAAGAAAAGGCTTCAAATATTTTAAGTTGAAATAATGACATTTTTCTGATAATGTTACATTTCTAAAGGTATTTAAGTGAAAACTAATCAAAAGAATGACGGATCTAAATGATTTTCTTTTAAATCTATTTATCGTTTTTTTAAAGTCTTTGTTTTTTATGCTTTATTGGATCTACATTGTTTGTTTTCAGTTATCATGGGGGTGACTGTATCGATTGATATATCACAAAATAATTGGAATTTGATTAAAAACTAAATATTTGACATTACTTTCATTCTTTTTTCTCATTTTGAAATACTGCTGATAATGCTGGGTTTCCTTTGAAACTTTTTAAACTGCTTAGAATAATTAACTGAACTTACTGTATTTTGTCATAACTGGAATCAATTGAAATGTTTATGTGATTAAACTGAAATTATCTTTTGGTAAAGTTCCTTGAGACGACATTTGCTGTGAATTTGTGTTATATAAATAGAACTGAATTACTTTCTTTTCTTTCTTTTTTTTTAAATATCTTCCTTTGTGTAATTCCTCTAAAAAGTATTCTAAATTGTACGTTTGTGTTTTACACAGTTTTGTTTGAAAAAGTTTTTATTTTTTAACAAGTTAGAAAATGTATTGATGTAAATTCAATTTCTGATACAAAAATGGAAGTGAAAAACATTGTATTCTCATGTAATAAACTCAATTTACCATCAAGATGGTTTTCTTTCAGTTTAGCAGTGGATTCTGAGTGACATAATAGTGTGAGCAAATTCCTGCTGTCTGTTGTAATAGAAAATTTTGTTTTTAGCTTTATTTCATCTTTCATGGAACTGATGATACTTTTTGTCATCTATTTACTGATTATATCTGCTGTGTTTTTATATTTCTGCAAGATGTCTCTTTTTTTACTAAAGAAGTTTCCAGATAATATTTAGACGTTTCTGCAGTATCAAGCTACATGGCTGCATTAACATATCAATGAGCTGCTCTTTAATGTACTTGGCAATATGTTGTTTGCTGATGAACATAATATATGTGGCAAAAACAATTATTTTTACATCAGCTTCTCCAGAAGTTGTTAAAATTATTTGAAGACATAATCTGTGAAGTACTGGTCTACATACTCAGACAAGAAATACTCACCTAGGATAAATTACATTTTTAGCTGTTGAGAGTTGCACCAAGGAGAAATTAATTTAATCCAAGTAATTCATAAAGATGTGTGTATGTATTCCATCTTCACTCCCGTGCATCATACTTTTTTAGTCCTTTTACTACCATTACAGAGATGCACTGCTGTCAGAGAGCAGTGCAATGATGCAATGAGTTTATAGCAGGTGTGCGAGGGATCTAATTGTCTCACTGTTGATTGCAGCAATCCACATTACTAACAGAAACAAGAGGCCCCAAAACTAATTTTTGCTTAGAGACAACGTCTGAGTGGTCAGACGATATAGTGTGAACCTCAAGTGACAAGTTCCTCTGCAACTTGTCTTTTATTCTGTAATTACACCTGAGTGAAGTTGCCCTGCAAATTGGTGTAAAAATATTTCTGCTGGTTTGTGCAGCAAAAAAATTGGTTTGTGCTGCTTTTTGTGGATTGTGACTCGTTTAAAGGTGTAGTGGGCGGCTGCATGTCTTAGTGAAACCAAGCATAGACTAGTTGGACACCATCTGCTTTATTCACCAAGCTTATATTCAAATTGAAAACTACTTTTTCTGATACAAAAATGCAGGGCCGGTCCAAAGCAAAACCTGGTTTTGGGGCCTGCGGTTCTGCTGACAATGTGGACTTGACTGCAATCTACAGTCTGATCATTCGGTCATTCACACACTTGCTATAAACGTATTGCATCTCTGGCAGAGCTGTTTACATTATATACATGTATCATAGGATGCATTTAGTAGCCAATTGATTTATTGACCAGTTGATTTCTGGGTGCCGATTTCCTTAAATTTGGGGGATCATGATTGGCCGATACTTACATGTGAGCCCAATCTTATCCCCTAATCTTATTTTCGTCGGCCAAAGTTTAAAAATCAGTTTCTGTCCTCTTCTGCTCTACAGTGAGAGGTTTGACTGACAGACTGACCCACCAGGTCAGGTCTGAACGTTTACAGTTAACAATATTCACCCCCACTGTTGCCAACTCACTGACTTTCTTACTATATTTAGTGACATTTCAGACAAAAAAGATTAATATCAGCCAAAATCAAGATCAGCTGGTCAGGGATCATCCAGAAAACTGCAATCGGTCCATCCCAAGTTAGGATGGAATATATGCACATATATTCATGATATTCTTTGATTAGATAAATTTATCTTAAGTGTTGCTCCAATACCTGAAAATGTAATTTATACCATGCGAGTCTTTCTCCCCTAGAATGTGGACCGGTACCAATACTGGACTGATTCTGAGCCTTCAAATGATCTTAATGGAATTTCACATAACTTAGAAGTTGATATAAAAATAATGTTTGTTTTAGCCACCATTATGCTCAGTAGCAAACAACAAATCCCAACTACAGCATAGAGCAGCTAATCCATGCAGCAGCTATCCAGCCTGACGTAAAACATTTAGCTGGACGATGTCAAACATTGAGAAGTTTTCATTATTATTATCAAACGTCTAAAACATGCAGGGCAGCGAGCACTGAGGACCAGTTTGGGAAATACTGTTTCATTGTCTGTAGTCTGTTCCACATTCAGAGGGAATTAGGAAATGCAAGACGGAACTAAAAGCCGGTTTCGTGTTTCTTCAGTGGAGGCTCCGTGAAACACACAGGAAATGAAAACAAAGCACAGATAGCTGTTAGCTTTTCTTCAGGTTTAATGTAACTCGAAGACGGGTTTGGTGTATTTTAGCAAATATTTGAGTGTTTGCAGTAACTCTGCCTTCACTTTAGTCCCAGAGAGAGTTAATAAATGAGCAGGTAACGCCTGCTGAAGAAACTTTGACGGAGTTTTATAAAACCATCGTCCAGTCGGAGGAAGAGATGGAAGATCAGCGCAGACTGCTTGATTTCTCCCGGACTCCCCAGATCATCTTACACCGAATAGGTAGGAAACACCTTTACTGATGATACAGCTTAGAGTTGAAATAGGCTGAGTTAAGTTAAAAATAGGCTGAATTAAGGAAAGTTTTTTTTTTAAGCTGAAGTTGGTTTTCGATTCCAGTCTCTGATTTGGTAAAGGGCGATTCCACCTAATTTTTCACCACATTCAGAATCTTCACTATATTTTTAAAACTACAACACCGAGACTCTTCAAACGTTGGCTAGAGTATTCTCAACTAATTGGAGAATATTTAAAACTAAGTTCAGGATTTGTGAAACCTTTATATAATTTTTGAAACTACAATAAAGGACCATTTCAGCCCTTTTTATGCATCTGGACCCTATAAGAACTGAACTAATCCTGACATTTTCATGATTTTGCTGTTGTATCCAACAACAGCAAGGAGTGAAAAGTAAGGCAATTAAAATATGCTCAAGGTAGATACAATTAGGTGAAATTGTTCTTTATCAAAGATTCACAAATGTCAAACTTGGTTTTAGATATTCTGATATTAGTTGCCAATAATCTAATCCAGGTTTGAAGAGTCTGGGTTCTGTAGTTTTTGAACTAAAGTAGATGAAAGAAGCAGAAGGTAGTGAAAAATTAGGCAAAGTACATTTTCCTTTTCTATGGAGGTCTTAGTACTTTGTTGTGACATAATGTTGCACGTTTCGTTATTGTAGTATTGTTTTGTACATATAAAGAAACTGATGTCTGATATCTGATTAGATCTCAGAGTTCCAGTTTGGACTTGGAGCACATTTCTATAACAGCCTTAGAGTGATCAATAAAGTTGAGGCTTAATATTTGTCTTATCACAAATATTAAGCAGACAAATATTGGCCTGCTTGATATTTATCAAATTTGATTTTGAATATTTTTTTAAATGTAGTCTTGATTGAGAAAAAGCCATGCTGCCAAGCTAACATGTTCTTTGAGACGGACTGTAACAACATTTAAAACAGATGTTTTTTTTCTTTTCTGAAATCTCTGGAAGAATGCAATATACAACTCTGGAAAAATTAAGACACCACGGCAGAATTATCTGTTTCTCTGATTTTACTCTTTATAGGTGTATGGTTGAGTGAAATGAACATTGTTCTTTTAATCTATGAGCTACTGACATCTCTCCAAAATTACAGGACAAAGCTTAGTATGTTTGTGTTGTGTTTGTGTTTGTGTTCCACTTAAAGTTATAAGCTTTTGTTTTGTCTATTTGTCCAGACTTCCCACAATGCTGTGTGTGTAAAGAAGAAGAGATTCTCAAAGAGCCCAGCAACAAGGAGGAACCAGAACCTTTTAAAATAAAACTGGAACAAGAGGAACCAGTACCTTTTAAAATAAAACTCGAGCAAGAGGAACCAGAACCTGTCCCGATAAAACTGGAACAAGAGGAACCAGAACCTTTCAAAATAAAACTGGAACAAGAGGAACCAGAACCTTTTAAAATAAAACTCGAGCAAGAGGAGCCAGAACCTTTCAAAATAAAACTGGAGCAAGAGGAACCAGAACCTTT
>VMRN01000205.1:177760-200695 GCA_010277015.1 Poeciliopsis turrubarensis
TTTTTTTTTTACGGAATTTCCGACATGATTTGTTTCTGTGATTTAACCATTTTTTTACGTTTTCAGAAAATTTTTAAGTTGTGGAAAAAAACTGAAACTATGGAAAAAATTCTGCTGGGAATTCCGTAAATAAACAGTAAATGTACTGTCAGAAAATTGTGAGAATTTTTTGGGGGGTTTTTTTAATGGAATTTTCATCAAAATGTTTTCTATAATTTAACAGTTTTTTGTGTTAAATGTTCCAACATTTCTGTTTTCCCAAAATTGAAATTATCTGTGTTTTTACAGTTCTGATATATTCACAAACCTTGCACATTTGTGCAGTGAAAAAATAATCACTTTGCTGCTTGTGCCTTGAAGATATTGATGATGACCTCTGGAATTTTTTTTCGTGGATTTCCTGGGGGAATTTTTACGGAATTTACGACAGAATGTTTTCTGTATGTATGACTTTTGGAAAAGTTTCACTCAAAAATGTAGTTTAGATATCCAGTTGAGGATTCACATGGGTATTAGTTTCTGATGTATTAGTTGCAGAAAATGTTTCACCCATAGAAAAAGTTGTTATATTCACATGAGAACCCACACAGGTGAAAACTCATAGATGAAGAAAATTAATATAAGATATGTGTGACCCTTTTTAATCAGATTAATGAAAATTGTTGGTGTGTGAAGGTGTAATTGGTTCCTATTGTTTTGAAAGCGATTGTGTTTTCTCCTTTTCTCATTCGTCTTATGATTGATTGGTTTTGGGGTGCTGTGGTGATGCAGTGGTAAAGCACAACCCATGTTGTTCAGGCCTTAGTCCTCATGCTGGTAGTTGCAGGTTCAATTCCCGGCCTGGTGACATTTGCTGCGTGTTTTCCCCTTCTCTCACAACCCACTTTCCTGTCGAACTACTTTCAAATCAAGGCCACTAGAGCCAACAAAACCTTTCAAATAAACGATTGATTGGTTTATCCGTTTGGTCATTTGTTCGTGACCTAAATGTTTAAATGTTTATTCAGATACAAATATGTAGGAGGGGCATTCCAATTAGCATAAATAATGCGTTCCAAGCAGGGATTTCCAAAAAATTCTGAAAACTTGGGAAAATTAAAGTGTTTTATTTGCTTCAATATACATAAAGTGGGTATCAGTGGAAAGGACAATTAAGAAACTTTAACAGCTGTTTTGCTTTTGGAAAAAAAATATTTTTAGAAAGACTTTTGATGATGGGAAGTAAGTCTATTTTCCATGATTAGCGTGTTTTCTCTCCTATTCCTGAGTGAAAAAAGCATTGTTGCTGGTACCTAATTAAAGTGAAGAGTTTGTTTTTTACTTAAATTTCTAAGCTTTTGTTTTTCCTGTTTGTCCAGATCGACCACAACGCTGTGTGTGTAAAGAAGAGGTTCTCAAAGAGCTCAGCAACCAGAAGAGGAAGTCCAATTTAACTGAAAAGGAACTAGAAAATAAACAAGTCAGAGCGGAAGAGAATCAACTCTGCATCAGTCAGGATGAAAAGCAGTTTGTGCTGAAACAGGAGACTGGAGACATTTTAGTGACTCCTTCTAATGAGCCAAGAATCAACAATGAAACAGAACCAAACAAAAACCAACTCGTCTCTCATGCTTCTTCTGAAGATGAGAACCAGGATCAGGAAGGAAGCAATTCTGGAGATCCAGGAGAAAAGAGAGACAAAGAGCAGAAACAAAAGAGATGTCAGAAAAACAAACAGCAAAAAGGAACTACTGAAGGTCCAAAACAAAAACAGGACAAAAAATCTCACCTAAAAAAAAAAAAAAATCTCTGTAAAGTTTGTGAAAAAATCTTTCCTCGAAACAACTTGACGAGACATTTGAGGATTCACACAGGTGAGAAACCTTTCACATGTGTGACTTGTGGAAAAAGTTTTACGGAAAGACAAAAATTAACTTTTCACATGAGAATTCATACAGGTGAGAAGCCTTTCACATGTACTAGTTGTGGGAATAGTTTCACTCGTAAAAGTTATTTGGCTACTCACATGAGGATTCACACTGGTGAGAAGCCTTTTACATGTAATAGATGTGGGAAGAGTTTCACAATGAAAAGTCATTTAGCTTGTCACATGAGAATTCACACAGGGGAGAAGCCTTTCACATGTATGACTTGTGGAAAAGGTTTCACTCAAAAATGTAGTTTAGATATCCACTTGAGGATTCACATAGGTGAGGAGCCTTTCTAATCTATGAGTTGCAGAAAATGTTTCACCCATAGAGAAAGTTTCTCTATTCACATGAGAGCTCACACAGGCGAAAACTCATAGATGCTGATAAATAAGACTAAAGAAAATTGTTGGTGTGTGGAAGTGTAATTGGTTCCGGAAGTATAGTTTTGAAAGTGTGTGTGTGTATTCTCCTACTTTTTTATTTCTTCTTATGATTCATTGGTTTATCTGTTAGGTAATTTGTTCCTGACCTAAATGTTTGAATCAAATGTTTATTCAGATACAAATATATGTGTGTCATTGGAACCTATGCAAACTTGGACTGTATGTGTGTAATTTATATTTCTATCACTATTAAGAATATAACAAATGTATGAATGGTTACTCTAAATATAGTGTTTTAAAAAAACAATGCAGTTTGAAGTGCTTTATGTGATTAAAAACACAATAACTGAGAAAACCAGCAGTAATTATATTTTTGCCATCATTACACATCAAAATGTTGGTTCATATTCCCTTTGTGGTGCGGCAAGCAAGAAACAGTAGTGGGTTTCTTGGGAAGCTCCTCATTTATTAGTGTTATAACAAACAAACACCCTGAACTCCATTTATTCTAATAAAGCTCTTGATGCCGAACAACATGTGGCGATGCTAGTGCAACAAGCTGAATGCTGCTTCTCCCTGTTTGATTCTGGTTCTTGGGATGCAGAGCAGAACCAGAAGACCTAACCGATCAGGAAGGTTGATACAACAACAGCAGATCTTTAATGTATTGTGGTGTTAAGAGGTTCGGTGATTTATAAACTAACAGTATTTTAAAATCTATTCTCTGAGCTACAGGGAGCCAGTGTAGGGAGCCGGGTTAGAAGCCTTTCACATGTATTTGTTGTGGGAAAAGTTTTGCTCTGAAAAGTTATTTATCTTATCACATGAGGATTCACACAGGTGAGAACCTTTCACATGTATGACTTGTGGAGAAAGGTACATTCAGAAAATATATTTAACTTCTCACAGGAAGATTCACACAGATGAGAAACCTTTCTCATGTATTAACTTGTTTAAAAAGTTTCACTTATAGAAAGAGTTTATCTATTCACATGCAGTGTTGTAAATACAGGAAAAGTCGGCATGTTCTGTTCTCAACATGTTAAAAATCTCCATCAGATCTTGCAGAGGAACATATTTCTCAGATAAGACAAAGTGTTTGGTCAAGCTATGCTGCAGACTCTGGGATGACTTTAAGTTCTTATTCTGTGGCAGAAGGTTTTAATTGATTTTGAGACATAAAGAACATGGTTTGATCATGAAGTGAAAGGATGAGCTGAAAGACTCCAGCTGAGAATTTAACAAGAATCACTCATGATTATACTTCAAAGTTTTGTCAAAATACAGCTCATCTAAAAATGTTATACGTCGAGGATGCAACAGAGGAAGGCATCTAGCTTGCATGCAGTTTCATGTGTTCATTCAAACTACATTTAATGGTGAAAGATTTTTGTACATGTGTGACACTGAAAAGGCTTCTCTCTTGTGTGACTTCTGATGTGTTCAATTAAATGAATCTTTTGCCTGAAGCTTTTCCCACAGGTGGAACATGAGGAAGGCTTCTCACTTGTGTGAACTCTGAGGTGTTTGTTAAAAGAGTTTTTGTTGTAAAGCCTTTTCCACAGGTCAAACATGGAAAAGGCTTCTCACTTCTGTGTATTCTCATGTGATCGATTGAATCACTCAGTAGACTGAAACCTTTTCCACAGATCATGCATCAGAAGGGATTTTCACCAATGTGGCTTCTCAGGTGATCAGTTAAATTTTCTTTTAGGCTGAAACTTTCTCCACAGGTCACACATTGGAAATTTTAAGAAGGTCAATCTTCTGTGAAGTAGTATGCAGATACGGCATATTTATTTGCTTGACAACCTACGCCTGCAATAAATTTTAAATAAAATGAAAAGCTGGAGAAAATTTTATTTTCTTTTAAAGTCAATGAGAAACTGCATCAAATCAGTTTTCACCCATAAGTCAGTCATACATACAAATATTAAGAAAATAACGGCACATTATCAAGATGGATATAAATCTTTTTTTTTTATTTCTACAGTAGCTGAATGGACAACTCATTGTCCGGAGTCAATATTTGCAATGAATACAAAGAAAAACACAAACATGGTGGCTTTTCACTACAACTGATTTTTGGGAAGGAAAGCTATAATCTGTAAGAGGTGGAGCAGGAATGCCATCTTAAAGGAGACTTGTTATGCTTCCTTGAATGACTTAGGAAAGGACTGTGGGCTACACAAAACACCATCATAGCATTTTTTACCAAAAATAATTCTCAGACACAGATTTAGTCAGTTCTGACTAGTTTGAGCTCCTTTCAGAATGAGCTGTTTTAGGGCCTCTTGCCTTTTCCAGCAGCCATTGTACAGCACATACAGCAAAAACAGCTGACCAAACGTGCTCGAGCTTTGTAACAGAGCAATTCCTGTTGATATGTAACATTATATTACAAAAGGTTTTTGAAACAGTTTGCTGTCTAGACACCAAAAAATATTAACTTATTGTTCGTTTTTTAAACACATGGAGTCTTTCTGGAATCAGTAGAGACCCAAATGAACGTACAAAAATGTACAATAACTCTTTGAAGAACCTTTAATTAATGAATTGCAGCAATATCTAATTCCTATTTGGGATTAATAAAGTATCTTTTGAATTTGAATTGAAAAAGTGAAAAAGCCAGATTTTAGGCCAACATTTGATTTTATGAGAAATAATTTATATGTAAATCGCCTGAGCTTAATGTGTTTAACAATACTGAACAGACTGAGGATTTGGCAATAATTTTGCCTTTGGAAGAAATGACAACTATTTTTAGCTGTTTTTTCTTTTTCCTTTGGCCTTTTTTGACTTTAGCTTATTTAATAATTAGCTTAATGTCCCCAATATATACAAGGAAGTAGTAAAACTCACATTTCACATTCTTACTGGCAAAGTTGAAAGTGAACACTACATAAGAATTTTGATTTATCATTGCCATTATGAACTCCAATTAGTGACATTTAAAAATCCCTAGAAGAGTCATTATATCAGGATTAATAGTTTTACTATTTTCTCCACTGGTTGTTCAACAAAAACATCAATAAATATAATTAAATTTGAATAATCAAGAAGTGATATAAATTAAGACTTCTTTACAAAAGTGGTATTTTTTCTAAAGAAGTTCATTACAAATGGGAATGTTTTTCAAGAGCAGCCGTAGTCATAAAGTCATCTAAAAAAAGATGTAATAAATAGTTCTTGTCACTTTTATTGTTATCACAATGGCACCACAATATTTCATAATAAAGTTTAAGTCCAGCCCTAGTGAACAGTCACCATTTCCATCTTACATTAAAATATGAGCTTCCATGTTAGTGGTTACTAACGTCTATCTCTAGACTGTATACAGAAGAAATGCTCCTAGCAGATGTGAGTCTTCATGTGTTTGGTCAAACTACTCTTTAGGCTGTAGGTTTTAGTACATGCATTACATGTAAACGGTTTCTCCCCTGTGTGAGACCTCATGTGTCTATTCAGACGACTCTTTAACGTGAACGTTCTTTCACAGGTGTCACATGAGAAAGGCTTGTCACCTGTATGGGTTCTCATGTGGTTATTCAAGCTACTCCTCAGGCTGAAGGCTTTCTGACACATATCACAAAGAAAAGGTTTTTCCCCCGTGTGAGTTCTCATGTGATCCGTTAAACAACTTTTCTGAGCGAACCTTTTTCCACAGATCACACAGGAGAAAGGCCTCTCACCTGTGTGGACTCTCAGGTGTTTATTCAAATGGTTTTTAGAGTTAAAACTTTTGTCACAAGCCAAACACTGAAAAGGCTTCTCACCAGTGTGAGTCCTCATATGTTCAGTTAAATTACACTTCAGACTGAACCTTTTCCCACAGGTGATACACGAGAATGGCCTCTCACCAGTGTGAATTCTCAAATGCTTATTCAAATGGTTTTTGGATGGGAAACTTTTCTCACAGGCCAGACATGGGAAGGGTTTCTCACCGGTGTGAGTTCTGATGTGCTCTGTTAAAATACATTTTAGACTGAAGCTTTTTCCACAGGTCATGCATGGAAAAGGCTTCTCACCTGTGTGAGTTCTCAAGTGAAGGGTTAAATTCGATTTTGTTGTAAAACCTTTGCCACATGTCTCGCATGAGAAAGGCCTCTCCCCTGTGTGACTTCTCATGTGTATCGTCAGGTTATTATTCTGGGAAAAGCTTTTATCACACATTTTACAAGAAAATTGTTTCTTTTCTTTGTGAGCACTGAGCCCTTCTTGATTTGAGTTCTTAGAATACTGATTATATTGTCTCGTTTCCTGATCCTGCTCATTTAGCATTTGCTCTCCATCACTCTTTGACCCCCAGTCTTCTGAAATGCTTCCTTCCTGATCCTGGTTGTCACTTTCAGGGGAGTCCTGAGAGTCGAGAGGGTACCAGTTTGGTTCTGGTTCGGTGTGAAAGCTTTCCTCATCAGTAGGCGTCACCATGAAGGTGTCAGACTCCTCCTTCAGCTCAAGCTGCTCTTCATCTTGACTGACGAGGAGCTCCATGTCTTCCTCTTTTATCTGCAGATGTCCAAACTCATCCTTCTCCTCTTTAATCTGCAGAGGTTCTGGATCCTCTTCATCAAAACTGGAGCTCCTCTCCTGGTCAGCGAGCGCCTCCTCTTTCCAAACGTCATCCTGGTGAACATCTGGAGGGTCGAACAGAAAAAACCTGGGTCAGTTCCTGGTCTTAAACTCCCTCTAATAAAATTCCAGCTAACACTCTAAAGTTAGGTGGTGAGTTTGCAGCAGTGTGTCTTATTACCTCTGTTTTCTTGGGCTGAAATCTAAAGGATAAAATCTTTCACTGTTTTTAGCATAATGAAAGTGAAGTTTACAAAGCAGGGGTCAACAACTTAAGTCCTGCAGCACACCTGAATCAAAAGGCTGAAATACTTCAGTGTTGCGAGAAGTTTTTCAAAGGTCTGGTCATTAACTCTTCATTTGATTCAGGTGTATTGAAAAAGGGACGCACCCAAAAGTTTGAGGTCAGCAGCACTAGAGGCTGGAATTACAGACTCCAGAGGTAAAGTTTTATAGCACTCTGCTCTGGCAATTAACTGGCCAATATTGGCACAAAATTACTCATTGAGGAGGAGAACAGTAATCAGCAAAAAAAAATCTGACTGACTCAAATTTTATTTGAAGACTTCTAAGTTCATCAAGATCATATGCAATTAATTTTATTGTTGTATGATACAGTTTAAGAAATTTGCATAGAGTACTGCATTTACATGCAATACTTGTGAGTTAACTGCCAATAATGCAGCCAGTGTTCAGATTATGAAGTAGCTTGAATATCTTCCAATGTCTGGTTTTTCTATGTAGGAATTCTGTTTACATCTTGTTTGAGTTCTATAAAGTTTCATACTTTTGTCTTTATGTGAAAAATACCAGAGCAAAACAGGTCAAACATGTTATTTCCATTCCTACATAAACATGACAAACTTTCTGTCAGAAGGTAAATGAGCTACATCTAAACTATTTTGACTACCTGAGTTATATTTACAGAGTAATGTCATTATCTAACAGTTGAGGTTGTATTAAATAGTAGTTTTGACATATACAATATTGGATAAACAAAAATAAATACAACAGTAAATCAATTTTCAACCAGTTTTCTGCAGCAAATAGTTAATGTATAAACATGTTTTCATTGAGGACTTTTAATGTGAAATGTTGAATTGACATTTATCACCATATCTGTATACAAGATAGACCAGGGTGTATTTAATTTATTGCGATTTACTGCAAACGAAAAAATAAAGTCCCCTTAATGTCCCATAGGGCGCTCCGTAGATTAAAGATAAAAGTAAAATAAATGAGGTGGAATCATATTTTGGTCATTTCTAAAATTCCTAATGCAAGTCGAAAATAACTTTCTCTTCATTTCTCCATTTAAACACAAAATAAACATTTTTACCTGGAGATATTTCGCAGCAGTGTGTGTCAGATACCGATTTCCTGAGACTCAACCCGTCAGGAGTGTTTAATTATAGTTTATAGCTCCAACGTTCGCTATATTTTGCGCGCAGCCATGTTGGACGCTGAGCTCCCCGGAGAAAAGACGTTAGCATCGCTCATTTTAATACCTTCTTGGGAGAAATCCAGCAGGCTGGACTGATCGTCGAGCTCGTCCTCCGATTTCACGATGACTTCTTCAAACTCGGGGTCGGTTTGTTCAGCAGGAATTAACTGCTGGTTGATAAACTTCCTCTGAGACTGAACTGAAGACATCTTTCACAATATCCACATATTCAGGGAATAACAGTCTCCATTACAACGGCTTGCAATCCGTTTCTGTCCGCCGCCTCTTCTTCTATTGGTGTTTTTAACACACTAGCGCCCCCTAGCGCTAGTGTGTTATCTTCTGAAAGCAGAAGATAACAAAATATACGGAGAAAATCTAATACATTTCTTAACTTTTTCTTCATATAGATTAAATCCCCCGTAAAATTAGGAACCAATTTAGTAACTGGTCCATATAGAACATTCAAATATTACTTTTATTCCAATATTAGTGTTTTTTTCCTAACTAAAGATGGAAAACGGTATACAAAAAATCCCAGCAGAAAATAGTTAAATGTTGCACTAGAGTATTTTCTCAAAGACAAATGTTGAGACAACTATTAAACATTGATTTAAAAAAAACTTAAATTGGTTGGTAGAATTCACTCCTTTTATTTTTAATGACTCAAAGCATTTTATCAACAAAGCAAATTACACCAAAAGTCTTTTAAAGGAACACAGTGCCATTTTATATCACAATGAAGCAATTGTTCCCTTCAGTTGTTATAAAATTGCTGTATGTATCAAATATGTTTTAAAAATAACATGATCTAAAGTTCAGTTTATTTTATATAATACTGCCCCTTCAAATGACACATTAAATAAGAATGCATGACACAGCAAATATAATCTCTTGAGGTTAAATTGTCAATCTATAATATCAGGAAAAACTTCACTAATCTCCAATATTTTCAACATTGGTAGGCAAAAAATTTTTAAATGTTTGACATGTTTAGCAAGACAAAGCACTCTCATTTCATTATCCGACTTGAATCAAAACTACCTGTAGATTTAAGACGTTTTCCACAGTTTCTAATGTGTTTCACCACGTTTCTTTTAAGGCTGAATGTCTTTTTACATGTGTCACAAGGAAAAGGCCTCTCACCTGTGTGAGTTCTTGTGTGTTCAGTTAAAATAAATTTCAACCTGAAACATTTTCCACAGGTCATGCACAGGAAAGGCTTCTCGCCCGTGTGAATTCTCATATGTTTGACAAGATCTCTTTTCAGACTGAATGTCTTTTTACATGCGTCACAAGAAAAAGGCTTCTCACCTGTGTGAGCTTTTAAGTGACGAGTTAAATTTGATTTTTTGGTGAAACATGTGCCACAGGTTTTACATGAGAAAGGCCTCTCTCCTGTGTGAATTCTCATGTGTGCGATCAAGTTTTTATTTAAAGAAAAGCCTTTATCACACATTTCACAAAAGTAAAGTTTCTTATCGCTATGAGTTTCTGTGTGCCCTTTTTCTGGTGAACTCCTTATGTCATTATGGTGTCTAGTTTTGCAATGTATTTGCTCTTCATACATCATTACTCCTGAGACTTCTGGATTGCTTGTTTCCTGATCCACATTCTCAGTTTCAGGAGGAAAGTTGAGTTGGTTCCAGTTTGCTTCTGGTTCAGTGTGAAATTCTTCATGAGTAGGAGACACCATTAAGGTTTCAGTCTCCTGCTTCAGCCCAAGCTCCTCTTGACTAATGCAGGCTTCCTTCGCTTCTTCCTTTATCTGAAAATGTTCCAGCGCATCCTGCTCCTCTTTAACTTGGAGAGGTTCTGGTTCCTCTTCGTTAAAATAAGAGCTCCTCTGCTGGTTGGCGAGCGCCTCCTCCTTCCAAACACGTTCCTGTTTGAGGTCTGAGAGGACAAAAGGCAAAATGAAACGCACCATAAATGATTTTATTTATATGAAATAAAACAGTTATCAAATTGACACAGAATCCAGACCTCGAGGACATCCTATGTTAAATGACAGTTAGGTAAAAAATTACAATATAAGCATTTCATATCAGTCAATAAATAATTCCCCATAATAATGTGTTTTTAAGATATTTACCTCCCACCTTGTTTAACATGGACACGTGAAAAAACTTTTCTTTGTTCATAATTTTGACAACAGCTCTTCAGGATAGCCACTAGGTGTCGCCAGAGCTCCCAAAACCTGGAGTCCGCCCGCTGGTCGCAGTATTAAGGCCCTAATTTATGAATTAACGCTTAAAATATAAGACTTTACATGGAAAACGGATGAGGAAATGAGAAAACCTGTCCCGAATAACCACAAAGACTTTACGTGTTTATAAATATTGCATTTCTAGATAAAAAAAAAAAAACTTATCATACAAATCGGGAAACGTCTCCAAATGCTTTTATTTTGAAAGCGGACAGGAAATGAGAATACTGCATCCTATTAACTGTTCCAAATTTAAATACTTACAGTATTTAAATTTGCATCCTTCGTCTTCAGTAAAACATCATAATCTCAGGTGTTTCGTACCTTTTCGGTGCAAGATGGCCTGAGGTGACCCAGTGAAATCCAGCAGTCTGCGCTGATCATCCATCTCGTTCTCTATCCCTTTAAACTCGGCGAATCTTTCTTCTGCAGCAGTTAACTGCTCGTCGTTGACCTTCAATTGAAGCTGGAATGAAGGCATTTGACTGCAAACTCTGACATATTCAGCCAACAGATGACTACTCTCCAGAATGACTTCAAGCAGAAGAAGCTGATAGCGACACATTCTTCTTCTTCCTTAACATAATGGTGGACTTCAAGGTGTATATCGCCACCTACTGTACAAGAGTGTAAAGCAACATTCTTCTTCTTCCCGGTATTTATTGGCGGTTGATAAACAACGAATGAGATAATTAGAGCCACCAACTAATCAGGAGGGTGAACAGCAACGTCACTTTGACCGAAGATAATCAAATATTGCCAGAAAACTATTGAGTAATTTTAAAGTAACTTTTATTATAATTCTGTTTGAGCAATTCTTTGTTTATAACAATGTTATAAACAAATATACCGTCCCCTCATCTCCACAGCAATCAAAGTTTTGATTATTCTGACCTAAAACAAGAGAAGTTGGGTTTGATTAACTTCAGACAATAAGAAGAAACATGCTTTTATTTATTTATTTTGTTTTACTTGGTGTATGTAAACTTCTGGTTTCAAGTTTTTCTTGAAATAATTCCCCATAATTATTTCTCTCACGTCTATTAACAAAAAACACAATAAATGGGGTTAATATTGTAGACAACATTATTGGTACCCTTTTAACCGGAAAGCCGAAATAAGTAGAAATGGACAAGAGAAGTGATAAATAAAAATTTACTGAAAATGAATAAATGAAAACCAGACTTTGCTTTTGAACTGTGGGTCAATAGAATTGCTTCAAAAAACATATTAATGAAACAGGTCAGGACAAAATTGACGGCACCCATAGCTTAACTCTGTTTTCATTTTCTGGAAATATTGGTGAAAATCAAAAACAACAATGTTTAATGTTGCTTTCTTCTTTAATTTCATTATTTTAAATCAATGCAGATATAACAAACCAGTCAAATGCATACATTTTTACATACGCTTATACTATTGTATCTAAGCTATCTGCAATCTTAATTCTGTCAGCTGACAAAGATAATTTATTTTGAAAAGCAGTCTACTAGACTAAAATAACTTATAATCCAGTGGGAAGCATGACAAGCCTGAGGATTTTTGGTTTTACAGTTTTTTCTGTTGCTTTTGTGCATTTCATATGTTAACATTATCACAAAAACTACTGCATTTATTAAAATAATAAATACAAAATACAGTTGATAAGCAGTAGGAATGAGCCACTTGCTAACTTTTAATAGCTTCTTCCTTAAAAGCAAGTATTCATATCAATAAAAGTGTCAAAATCATCTAAATGAAAGGTCCTGACACGATTGTTTATGAACAAGATTGTCATGTTTTGTTATGACAGTTAGCTTGGTGCTAAATCGAACTTGGTGATAGAATCTGGTTGAGATAGCATGTGAAAACTGCACAGAAACAAGTAATGCATTAACAGGACAATATGACATGAGTCATACTTCTTTATTATTCTTTCATTTATTATCCTTTATAATTGGTTTCATTTTAATCCCACCTAAAATCTGTTGTCTTTGACTATATTTTCTACCACAAAATAAAAAGAAACATTCTGACAAATACTGAATTTTACATTGGTGTCTGAGGCCATGTGTTAATCTGTTTTTCTCATAACTTTCACGCAAGGAAAAAGCTTCTTATTTGTGAGTTAGCAAATGAGCTTTAAAGCTGTTATGGTGGATGAATGCTCTTCCACAGGTCTTGCACAAAAAGGGTTTCTCACCTGTGTGAATTCTCAAGTGTCTTTTCAATGCATCCTTTCTTTTAAAAGATTTTTCACAGATATCACAGGGAAAAGGCCTATCATCTGTGTGATGTGTCATGTGATAAGCCAAATGCTCTTTTTGAATAAAGCCTTTGCCACAAATTGGACAAGAGAACGGCTTCTCACTAGTGTGAATTCTGACATGTCTTTCAAAATTAGACTTGGTTGTGAAAGTTTTTCCACAGAAAGAACAAAGCTTCCCATCTGTATGAGTTTTCATGTGAATTGTGACATGTAATTTTTCTTTGTAACTTTTTCCACATGTTCTGCACTGAAACGGTGTCTCTTTTGTGTGAGTCATCAGGTGAGTTCTTAAGCTATTGCTTTCTTGGAAAGCTTTTCCACAGATCCCACACAAAAAGGGATTCTCAATTGTATTATTGCTCAATGGATCCTTTGATGTGTACGTTTTCTCATGGGTATTCCAGGAAAAAGGCCTTTCATTTTTGTGGCGCCTCATGTGATAATTCTTAGTATAATTTCGACTGAAACCTTTGCCACAAATGGCACAAGAAAATCGCTTCACCCCTGTGTGGGTTCTGATATGAGAGTCCAGAACAACTTTTGTAGTGAAACTGTTCCTACAGAGCCAACATTTGAAAGATCTCTCACCTGAATGAATCCTCATGTGATCTGTTAAATCTCTTTTTTTAGAAAAACCTTTTCCACATGTCCGACATGGAAAACGTTTCTCAGCTGTGTGACTTTTCAAGTCTTGAGTGACATTTTTCTTTGGAATAAATGATTCTTTTTTAAAGTTCTGAGAGACAACTTGGTTACTGATTAGTTCTGATTGAATGTGGTTCTTTTCTTCATAATTAGGAGTCAACATTAATGAATCTTCAGTCTCCTGCTTCAGTTCAAGATGCTCTTTATGTTCATTTATGCAGACCTCCAATGGTTCCTCTTTAGTCCATGGATGTTCTGGCTTTTGCTGCTCTTCTTTCAGCTGCAGAGGTTCTGGTTTCTCCTGGTTCAAACTGGGACCTGTCTCAGGTTTACAGAGATGCTGGTCAGAGAAAACCTCCTCTTTCCAAAACCGATCCAGTAGGTGGTCTGAAAAACATATAAAAATGATCTGAAACATCCAAATCTCAGTCTAGAACAATCCAGTCTATGATTAAAGAGTCTAAGTTTTGTAGTTTACCAAGTAGAGCAGATTGGAGATGCTCAAAGCAGTTGGAGGGTTGAGAGGCTTGTGTTTTTTGCTCATTTGTGTATGAAGTGGTGAACGTGTTGTGTTAGCTGATGTTTGCATTTTAATTGGCCCCTGGCTTGTCCAAATGAAAATTATGGACAAGCCTGACCATCCTTTTTTATGAGACTGTCTTGGGAAAACAGAGTGTCTTCAATCAGAGGCTTCTTCAAATTATCTGTAATACAGACTGCTACAAGAGATCTTTCCTCCCAATACAACCAGTATTGTAGATTACAGTCATTGCAATCTACAATAACTCTCTTTAGAATTAGGATGAATATGAGTTACAACATTTATTCTTCCTTTGGGCTCAACAAATTATTTTTGAACTCGAAAACAATCGGTGGAATCTCCCTTTAGTCTGTTTTTAAAGCGGAAGCCACAGCCGGAAGCAAACTTTAGCTTCGTTGCATAATCTCCGCTAATGAAGTTCCCAAATTAAAGCTTTATAGCAACAATCTGCATCCTGAGTGATCGGTAAAAAAGTTGCCATCGCGGGTGTTTTATACCTATTCGATATAAGATGATTTGAGGTGTCCGGGTAAAATCCAGCGTCTGGTCATCCATCTCTTCCTTAAACTCTGTGAATGTTTCTTCAGCAGGAGCTCGTTTAAAACCTCGTGTTGAATCAAGACTGGAGATATTTTTACTGCAAACACTCGCATGTTCGGCTCACAGATGGTCTGACTCTCTAGGATGGCTTCAAAAGCAGAGCGAAAGAAAGCTAAAGCAGCTAGCATCACATTTAGCTTAATTCTTTTGGTGCTTATTGACGGTTGGCAAACAACGAATCGGGTCATTATCGCCACCAATTGGTGTGGAGGATGAACTGCACCGTCACTTTGGTATAAAATTCTACAAACACGTGCATTTGTCTTAAGATAATTAAATATTGCCTGTGTAAGTTGGGAAATTGTAATTTTGTAGCATTATTATAGTGTAATGATTGAAAACATGTTGTTTTCAACATGTTTTCAATCATGTTCAACATGTTTATTGTTAGCAATGTCCTTAAAAACACATACTTCTGTCTGTTGCACTGTGAGGTTAATCTGCCTTTTTTGCATTGTTCCTGGGGTACTTGGTCTCGGGTGCTTGGAATTCTGGAGGCATATTTTCCCTGGATCCTGACTGAACCCTGAGACTTGGGTTCTGATCAGTATGTAGTCTGGATATTGGATCAGCTCATGCACTGCATGTTTGCACTGGGATTTTCAACATGGTTTTGGGCTCTTCATGCCACGTCTTGTCCTCAGTTGAGAGGATGTCAGTTGTGACGTCCTCACAATGTCAGTTGGCCGCAGTGGGGTGGTGGTGGTCCTGTGTTGGGATGATACGGCAGTCTCTATGTGAGTCTGTCAGGGTTGGGGTCGCTGAGGTGAACGTGTTGTGTTAGCTGATGTTTGCATTTTAATTGGCCCCTGTTTTTGGGTCTGGTATTGTTTGCTGTCTGTCTTGGTTTGGTATGGGGTGTGATAAATTGCTTTGCTAGACTATTTGTGGCCACAGCCTGGGATTCAAGATTGTGGGGTGGTATTCTTGTTCTGGATATTGTGCTGGTCCATTTCTTGCATTGGGGTTCTCTCGGTCAACCGCGTACCAGGTTCTTTTTCATTGGGACTAGGTGGACCCCTTTTTCTCACCTTTTTTTTCTCTTCTGCTTTCTTCCATCTCATTAAAATTTAATAAAATAAATCCAAAGCAGTTTCTTATAAAGTTTCATGTAAATATATAAGGCAGGAGCTGTAATGGTTCACTTATGCAAGTCTTTAGGGCTTCACCTTGGCAATCGACAAAGCTGAATGCCACACTGCCAGACAGGACAAGTTTAATGAAAAACAGAACAAAAAGACAAAATTCAAGTGAATAGTCAATGTTAAATGTATGTCTAGTGATTTATCTAGAGCAGAGGACGCCAAAGTGCTTTACATGTTGATGATGGTAAGCTACATTGTAGCCACAGCTGCCTTAGGGCAGACTGATAGAAGCTGCTACACAATTGGCGCCATTAGACTTCTGACTAACAGTAGGCAAGGAGGTTTGATGCCTTGCTCAAGGACTCAACAACTGAGATGGACGTGGGGAGTTTGAACCGGCAACCCATCAGTTCCAGGAACTACAGTGACTACACCCAGTACAGGTGTAATGCCGCCATCTACTGGGTTCATAAGGCAGAACATACACTAGAGGAAAAGTCAAAACTTTTAATCTTAAATGAAATGTTACACTTTTATTTCTTTCTAAAATACATATATAAATACACAGAAAAATAGTTTCAACATAAAAAGACAGTAATCCAACAGCTACAGCAGAAAAGAGCAAATAATTTAAATTTATCACGTACTATGTGCAATCAATGCATGAAAATTAGTTTGTGATGAATCTTGCATTTTATGTAAAATGCAAATGCATTTTTTGAAAATCTGAATAGATTTTAATTAGGTAGAGTAAAACTGGTTAATATAATTTGAAAGAAATGAAATCAGTTTCAATCTCATTTTACTTTGAAGACAAAACTATCACAAATACTTTTTTGGAGATTTTTTGAAAACACTCAACCATTACATACATTCTATTGTTGATTTTATAAACTTAAAAAATAAAATCCCACGAACTCTACTGTACAGAATACAGCCCAAAAAATCATTGGCGACCCTCTCCCCTCACAGTGACCGCTGTCTAAAAAAAGCACAACACATCACAAAGGAAACTTCCCGCACCGGACACTCTCTGTTTACACTGTTGCCTTCAGGCAGACGATACAGAGCAATCAGAACAAGAACCAACCATCCCAGAGACAGTTTTTATCCAAAATAACAAAACTAAATGCAATCAAAAAATAACCATCAATCATCATGAATTATGTGCAGTGTTGTATAAAGTACTGAAATCTCGGAGTCAAGTAAAAGTATAGGTACCGCTCCAAAATATGACTTTGGTAAAAGTAAAAGTCACTGATTGAAATGTTACTTGAGTTAAAATATTAAAGTATCTGAAATGTGTTGTACTTAAGTATGGAAATTACTGTAAAAATGGATGTACTCAAGTAATGTAATGAAAAGTACAAGTAAAAAGTAAAACAAGGCAAATAAACTTGTTAAATACACTTAAAATAATGTACACAGCCAAGTGCAGGCAAAATGAAACCTGCTAATAGATAATTAAATTAAACCTGCTAATAGATAAACCTGCAGCATCATTTAGTTAAGAATATTAGGAGCTTTACCTAAACCACAAGGTTAACTTAACCTGCTTTACAACTGAACCAGCTTCTTAGTAAACCCTCCAGGACAGAAAATAAAGTTTTTGTAAGCCTTAAGTTTTCCCTTCAGTAAGGTCAGTGCTGAAAATTAGAAAAATAAATAGTTCAGAAAATGCGGCCAACATGAAGAAAAAAAGCCGTTACGATTACTCTACTTCACAAACTATAGGTGCACACAACTGGTCATTATGCAAAAGAAAAAAAGAATTGGGAGGGAAATGCAGCTTATTTGGGATCTGAAGAGGGAGAGCTTTTTTGTTAACTTGGTGTTTAATGGGAGAAGCGAAACAGACCTCCATGATGCTGACACCCCACCTACTCAAAAAATCCAGCAAATAGTTTGATTGGTTAGTGCTCCGTTTGTGCAGGTTTGGATTCCGAGATATTAAAAATTATTTTTTAGGCCATCCAAAATATATACTTTTTAAGATTACAATTACTGAAAATATTGAGTATGACTACTTCATACTCAATATTTTGTGTCATGAATTTTGTGTCAGTTGGTCAAAAGGCAAGAAATCTATTTCCATTAGTTTCTCAGGAGTTTGGATGTAAAATTTGTTGACTCTCCCTGAGTGAAACTCCGACACCTTGAGGAAGGGGAGACCGAGAGAACGGCTGGCCGAAATCAGCGTTCATGAATCGGATCAACCTCGAGTTAGGCGCCGCTCACACCGGATATCAGAATAGCCAAAATCCAAATTGAAAACAACTTTGCTGCGTTTGTTTTAACGGCACAAACCTGCACAAACGGAGCACTAACGAACCAGCCCACTTTGGTTTGTTTTGGAGCAAAATGCGGGGATGGTAAACTCTGGATGTCCTAAAAAATCATTTTAATATCTCGGAAACCAAAGCTGCACAAACGAACATTTTAACGGCATAAACCTACACAAACGGAGCACTAACCAATCAGACTGTTTGCTGGACTATCTGACGTAGGTGGGGAGGTGCGAAACCTGTGCATCCAATTGGTGGAGATGAACAAGCCAAGGCAAGTCGGCTACCGACTTTGTTGCAGTCAATCAGTAGGTGGGATCAAAACATTTGCGTTTCTCTCTCGCTTCTTTGTAACGAGTAACTAAACCACACATTGAAAATGTATCGGAGTAAAAGTATGCAATTAAGTTCGGAAATGTAGTGAAGTAAAAGTGAAAGTTATCAAAAATTTTCTTACTCGAGGAAAGTATGAAGTACTCCAAAATATACTTAAGTAGTGAAGTATTTTTACTTCGTTACTATTCAACACTGATTATATGTATGAGCTATTTATTTTATTTCTCATTGTGTGTAAATTGTGAGTTTGTTAAGCGTATGCACTGACTGACTGATGGGACTTTTTAAAATTTTGTTGTTCCTGTAATAATGACAATAAAGACTTTTATCTTCCATCCATTTTCCGTCACCCTTCTCCCTAACGGGGTTGGGAGTTGCTGGTGCCTATCTCCAGCTGCCTTCCGGGCGAGAGGCGGGGTACACCCTGGACAGGCGGCCAGTCTGTCGCAGGGCAAGACAGAGAGACAAACAGGACAAACAACCAGGCACACACACCTAGGGAGAATTTGGGAAGGCCAATCAACCTGACAGTCATGTTTTTGGACTGTGGGAGGAAGCTGGAGAACCCGGAGAGAACCCACGCATGCAGAGGGAGAACATGCAAACTCCGTGCAGAAAGAGCCCGGGCCGGGAATCGAACCCAGGACCTTCTTGCTGCAAGGCAACAGTACTACCAATTGCACCACTATGCAGACTTTTATCTTATCTTAATATCACAAATCAATCCCTCAAGTCCAATCTTGTGAGAATATTCTGGAAGGGAGTCCATGTCCAGTCAAACTCTGTTAATGTATGAAATTAGTAACAATGGACCACAAAGTCTCTTCATCTATCAGCATCAGTACTGGCTCTCCTCAGGGCTCTGAGCTGAGCCCTCTGCTCTTCACGTTATTCACACACAATATACAGTTTGACATAAACAGCATGTTAATACAATAACATGCTGTTTATTATAATTTTATTTTGATACATAATATGCCAAAAAAAAAGCATCTCTGAAGGAAAATACAACAAATACAACAATTTTCAGCTTTATAGACATGAAACCCCTCGTCTTTAATTCTAGTTTTTTAACCAAATCAATTTTATAGTGAACCTCAACATAGGACATGTACGGAAAATACTTCTACAGGTTTTCACCAGTGTGAATCATTATGTGCCGAGTTAAAAGCTTTTTATGTCTAAAATCTTTTCCACAGTTCCCACATGAAAACGGTTTTTCACCAGTGTGAATCATCATGTGCTGAGTTAAATGATGTTTTTGACTAAAACCTTTTCCACAGTTCACACATGAAAATGGCTTTTCATCAGTGTGAATCCTCATGTGCTGAGTTAATTCCCGTCTTTGACTAAAACCTTTTCCACAGTTCACACATGAAAATGGTTTTTCTCCAGTGTGAATCCTCATGTGCCGAGTTAATTCCCGTCTTTGACTAAAACCTTTTCCACAGTTCACACATGAAAACGGTTTTTCTCCAGTGTGAATCCTCATGTGCTGAGTTAAATGATGTTTTTGACTAAAACTTTTTCCACAGTACCCACATGAAAACGGTTTTTCACCAGTGTGAATCATCATGTGCTGAGTTAAATGATGTTTTTGACTAAAACCTTTTCCACAGTTCACACAGGAAAAAGGCTTTTCACCAGTGTGAATCATCATGTGCCGAGTTAATTCCCGTCTTTGACTAAAACCTTTTCCACAGTTCACACATGAAAACGGTTTTTCTCCAGTGTGAATCATCATGTGCCGAGTTAAATCCGGTTTTTGACTAAAACTTTTTCCACAGTTCACACATGAAAACGGTTTTTCACCAGTGTGAATCATCATGTGCCGAGTTAAATCCGGTTTTCGACTAAAACTTTTCCCACAGTTCACACATGAAAACGGCTTTTCACCCGTATGAGTTCTCATGTGAGCATCAAACACAGATTTGCAAGTCAAACGCTTTTTACAGATGACGCATGAGAAAGTTTTCCTTCTTTCCTGATGTTGGTTCTCAGCTTCATCAGGCTCCTGGAAGATGTCTTGGTTCCTGTTTGGTTCTGATTCAGTGTGGTATGTTTGCTCATTAACAGGAACCATCATGCAGGTATCAGTCTCCTGTTTTAATTCAATTTGTTCTTCACCAAGACTGCAATAAACTTCTTTCTCTTCCACGTTTATCTGATGATCTTGTGGCTCTTCCTGTTCTTGATTCACCTGCAGAGGTTCTAACTCCTCCTGGTCCAGAGTGGATCTCCTCTCCTGGTTATAAACGTTACACTTCAGGGAATCTGGATAAGAAAACAGAGAACCAGAGTAATTGTTAACTTTACTGGATAGGAGAAATCGTTCAAAGTTTAACACAGAAATGAACAAAATAACACTTGAAAATTCAACAGCGTAGATAGAGACACAGATCAGTCGACAAATCCAGCTGACATTTGGAGAACTCTCAAATAAACGGAGTTTTAAGAAATATTTTATTTGTTACAAAATTTATTGTAGTAGGGGTTATTGTTAATATTTAACAGCAAGTTGTATTATTTCAACATATTTATTTTTAGTACTTTGAATTAAATTATAATATAATTTTAGTTCACTTTATATTTTGGGGGTTTATTTAGAAACACGAGTTTATTTGTAGGTTAATATTTGTTCAGTTTTTGTTCCTTTGTTATTTCCTTTTCTGAGTTAGACAGGAAGAACTGTGGGTCCATTTTCTGTAAGTACAGGGACTGGTTTAGGACCAGCATGCACTGGTTGGGCCTGTGGGTTTTGACCAGAGCAGGAGAGGAAACAATGAAAAGTGGTGATGGTGAGATGAAGCTTCATGAAGCTCTGAGGAACTCCATCCCATCATGGACTCATGAGCCGATGCGCCGCGGTGCTTCATATGCTCCACTGTGACATCAAGTGGACAATATATGTAAAATAGGCAACGTGAAAACAACACGAAACCTTACAATGAAAAAACAAGTCAAACATGTTTGTGATTCTGATACATAAATTCTGATTATTCTGGTTGTATGAAACAATGGATGCATCAAAAAGGAAACTAGGAACAAATAGAAAACAGAGAGTTGTGATTGGCTTGTTACTCGCTGTGGCACCAGGGGCAACGATTTATTACTAAAAATAAAATATTTAACTATATTTGCCTTTAGGTGAGTTCTCTGTTTTATGTGCTTCATAAAAATCCTCCTGGATTACTCGACACATCACTATTGAAAAGTTTGATCTTTATTATTTGCTTGTTAAAATGGAAAAATAAACTATAAAAGCAATCTTCAAGTGTTTTGGACATTGAACATCTTTTATCTACGTATGAAGCATCTCCTCTGTGCAGCTTGTTGATTGAAATTTTATAGGATGTTTGGTTTGACAAACAATCGCCACTAAAATATATTTCAAATTATTACATTTTACAGCTTCTAACACCGCTATTATTAGTTTATGCTGCTTTCTTTACTAACCTTGTGCTGCATTGTTCACATTTCTCCTGTTTTCAAAAGTAAGACTCAGTAGTTAAAGGAGGAAGAGCCATAAAAAACTCCATTTTCTCTCCATAAATCAGCCATTCTCATTGTGATGTCTGCGTTCATTTACCTGCTAACAAAACATTTATCCGGGAAAGAGCGTTTACTAAAATGATCCTCATGCAGAAAGGTGCAGACATGTAGACTTTAACCTGCATCCAAACGCTGCTGTTTCCTACCTATTCGGTGTAAGATGATCTGGGGAGTCCGGGAGAAATCAAGCAGTCTGCGCTGATCATCCATCTCTTCCTCCGACTGGACGATGATTTCTTTAAACTCTGTCAATGTTTCTGCAGTTCACTGCTCGCTGATTAACTCGTTTAAGCTGGACTGGAGATATTGATTAGAGAAACACTCAAACATTCAACAAAACGGACCACGTGCAGTCCTCCTTGTCTTTTTCTTCTTCTTCTTCTTGTTTTGTTTATTGGCGGTTGGCAACAAACGTTAAGTAGCAATACCGCCACTTACTGGTATGGAGTGTGGTTCGTGTTGGTCTAATTCTCTCTCTCTCTCTGTCTCTCTCTATATATACCTATATATACACATACATACATCTACAAACGTCTACAGAGAAAAAAAAACCCTATAACTATATTTATACCTACACTCAGACATACTTGCATCCATATTTATATTCTACCCATCTCTATCATCCACACATTAACTCTTATACCTACTCTATCAAATCCTACTGAATATCTTAGTTTTCTTTCAAAATCGAATAAGTATTTGTATATGTTCACTCTCCAGATTCTTCCTCAAAATATCTACTAAACTAAATTTTTCCTTAATACTATCAAACTCTTTCTTCATGTATCGTCTCTCTCTTTCATATTTATCACATTCTAGAATAACATGTTCTATTGTTTCACATTCTCCACAATATTCACATTTACCAGTTGCATGCTTTTGAATTCTAAAAAGTGAGTAGTTCAGCCCTGTATGCCCAAATCTTATCCTTGTTATCACTCTTTCCTCTTTTCTATTTCTTCTTCCCTTTCTTTTTTCTCCTACCATCTTCTGTATTTTATAAAACCATCTTCCTGTTATTTCTTCATCCCACCTTTTCTGCCACTTTTCCATCAGTTTTTCCTTAATCATACTCTTTCCTTCAGCTTTACTTGTTTTAACTTTAATGCTAATTAGATTTTGAAT
>VMRN01000205.1:210695-282509 GCA_010277015.1 Poeciliopsis turrubarensis
CCAAACAGTCATGGAGTCTAAATACCAGGCTCTTATTTTGTGTAGAGCCCAAATGAAGAGAAAAGGGAAGATCTCCCAGTTCTTCTTAAAGAGGCAAAAACCAGGGCCAGACCAGGACCAGACAGAACCCTGCAGCAGTGACCAACCTGGAGAAGCCGGCCAGGAGACACCAGGCCCAAGTGCATCACCAGCAGGTTAGAGGCTGTGACAGAGAGTTATTAAGTAGTAAAATCCAATAAGCCTAATTCTAAAGGTTAGCATGATGCTTTTTGCATTTTTTATTGTGTCTGTTTATGCATTTCACAATGAAGTTCCAGAGAGAGATGAGGGTGATATTGATTCAGAGTCAGACTCTGGGGAGGAAGACAGTGAAGCTGATCAAAAACCACCTTAGAACAACTGTGGCTGATGACAGGTTAAGTCATCTTGGCATTCTCAGTGTTGAGTCAAGAAAGGCACATGGATGACTTTGTAAAACATTTTGCTTTTTCCCACCAAAATCAGAGAATTATGCTCTCTTGAGTGTATCCTGGCTTTGAGTTTGCAGTATGTTGTTCCCATTCAAAGCTTATTTGACCATAGCAGTGTTTCTCAAACCTTTATAAATACCACCAGGGTAATGCTGGTCAGCTCTGGTGGTATTGTCTTGAAGTTTACTATTTGGAGCCAGTTTTATTTATTTATTTTTGAGAATTTGTTTTTGGTCATATTCTGGGCTCTTGAGTTTACATTTACATGTTCACTGTTCCATAGTGCCGTTTAACGTCTTGTTTGGTCATGGCAAATCTTTGTTAAATAAACCATTTTAATTTGAATGTGTGTGAGAAAATATTTGTTTCCTTTCGTTCATGGACCCCTCTGATAAAGCCTTGCTCACCCTTTGGCCACCCCTTGAAAAAAAGTCTAGCTCCGCCACTGCCGTTAGCAATCAAACTTCTTGCATTCCATTGTAATATTAACAGGAATTATTTCCACCAGATGTTCCTGGCTTCCTGTCAACCTCCAATTTTTTGTTTTGTTTATGTTCTCACTATAACTTTAATCTTCTCCGTTTTATTCTTGGCTTGGTCAGTACAGTTGATAACATATGCCATGAATAATATTAGTTTTTCCACTGATATCACGACCTTTTCCTCTGACTGTATCTCACTTTGCAGTGGAATTTGACTCGTTTTTTTCAATCTCTCTTATTTTCTGTTCTTTTACACTTTTTACTGCTTCTGCATAGCTTATATTTTTAGTCATTTTAATCTGTGTGATTTCTTTTGCTCTCTTTCTTACTTCACATCCTCCATATGTAACTCTATGTTTTCCTCCACAGTTACAACATTTTTCTTGTACTTCTTCTTTACATTCTTCTAATCTGTGATCTTCCCCACATTTTGGACATCTCTGCTTCCCCTTACAGACTGCTGCTATGTGTCCATACCTTTGACATTTAAAGCAACGAAGTGGTGGAGGGATATAAGGCCTGACCTGAAAACTGAGGTAACCTATTTTGATGTTTAGAGGTAATTCTTTCCCTTCAAATTCCATGAGTATTGACAAACTCTCTACTTTTTCCCCATTTATTGTTTTGGACAACCTCTTTAAGTTATTCACTTTTGCACCAACTACACTTCTCTTGATTTTATCAAGATCTTCATCTCGAGGGATCCCATAAATCACTCCTCTAGTTTTTTTATTTTCTCCAATGATTCTTTTCTCCAACACATTTTTTTAACATATATTCTCCACGTTTAGAGCCTTATTCTTTTGTTCTTCGTTTTTACAAACCACCAACAGATTCCCATCTCTCAAAATCTTTACCATTTCAACATCTCCAATTTTCTTTTTTATTTCTCTTAACACCACAATGGGGCTAATGTTATCTTGTCCTTCTTCATTCTTAAGTTTTAATATTATTTTAAATTCCTCCCGCACAACTTTCCTCCTAACTATCCTTTCTTCCTCTGAGCTACTTTCTTCCAGGTCTCGTTTACTTCCTTGACTGTCACCAATTCCCTTTCCTTCGTCTATCTTATTTCTTCCCCGTCCTCGCCCTCTTCCTCTCCCCACTGGCGTCCACCCATCAAAATCCATGTCTTCCTCATCTCCTATCTCCATTACCAACCGAACCATTTACATACCAGTTTATGCTCAATCCGCCTTTTTCAGTTTCTATATGTTATTTGTTTTTCCGCCTTCCTCCTCCGAGCTGCCTTCCTTCCGAAACTTCTTCAAACACCCTTCCCGGCGTCACGACCTGTCATGTGACAGTCACACAGCGGCCGGAAAGTCTTCTGTTTTGTATTGGCGGACAGCAACCAACTTAAAGTGTATTTACTGCCACTTACCAGACTGGAGTGTGGTCATCAATGATCTCAGAGGGAATAAAATATTACACACCTCAATAGTATGCACGAGTGTGAAAAGTCACATCCATACACACTAACATATATGTATGTTACATACATACTTTAAACACCAGTTAATAACCCAGTGGGGTTTTTTTATTTAATTAATTGATTTCTAACAAAATTTTCCTAAAAAATTGATTACAGAAAATCATATTTTCTTTCTATTTAGTATCAACTAAATACTAAGTACTTTTATTCTTAACATATTTTACAGACTCCACTTCTTCCTGTTACAGATCCCACTTCATTTTTAAAACTTTTTATGCCCTTAATAAAAAAGAAATAATCATTTTTATTGATCACGGGAGAAATTTAATTTGTTTACACTTTGTTCTCAATGTACATACTTTTGAAATATAAGTATATAGACAAGGTTACTTTTGCTTTTTCACTTTCGTCAAACTTCAACATCTTCAGATCATCAAAATAATTTTAATGCTGGTGAAAGAGCCAAAAACGTCAGTTTGTGACATTGTTTATCATCGTGAATGCCTTTTGCATATTTAGATATTTTCTTAATACTAAGTTTCCATTTTATTATGTTTTTGTAGAAAAGCGCCACCTAATGGACGTAATTGAAAATCCATTAGGTTTTTCAAGTGCTGTTTTGATGTTAGGCAGAAATTTGAATGTGTCATGTTTTCACTTGCTCTACAGTTTCTTGACCTTTACATGTAGAATGCTGTGCAAGATTAAAGAATCATTTGTATCATCTGCTCAAAGAAAAATAAAGTCATTCGTCAGACTTTGAGTGGATTTTTAGAAGTACTTCTTTAATGCACTAAGAGATGCACAAGCGCATAAAACGCGTCAAGCTCAGAGCTAAGCTAATGCACGTCAACAAAGGAGAGAAAACCGAGGCTTGTTGAACAATACAGTGGCTTTAAACTGAACGAAATAGCAGCCACTACAGCTGGAATGAGATAACCTTATTACACTATAAAAACCACATTTCAATTTATTAAAGGAAAAAGTAAATCAATGTAATAGAGTAAGCTTGTTTGTAGACTTGATTGGGCAAAGATTCTCGGTTATGCCAGATTCTTTGTCTGTTTGCACTCTGGCTCTAAACAGAAATGAAAACTGTGATTTTTCCATTTGTCTCTGGCAAATGTAATAACACAAAAAGACAATCGAATTTTCCTAAACATACCTGAATATTATCAGCTGGAAGCAGTATGCTCAACTACATGCACAACAACAGACATAGTAACTTCAAAAGCATCAATTCAACAGATGAAATTGTCATAGCTTTACAAAAATGCTTTAAACATTCCATTGCAACTTCTTCATATTTATAAACACTGCATTGGAAATTATTAGGAGAACAGTTTATCCTATCCAAGTCAGCTTTAGACTTTTTCTAAAAGTCTGGGGATGGTGAGGTGTTTCCATAACTTTGCATACATATGTGCAAATCTGTGTTTTATTAGATATTTCCAGTTTTGTTTGAATGGTTTTTGGAAGACTTCTACTCTGTGTGAGTTTTCATGTGTAAATTCAAATTACTTTTTAGGCTAAACGTTTTATTACATGTGTTGCATGAGAAAGGCTTCTCACCCGTGTGAATTCTCATGTGATCTGTTAAATGAGTTCTTTGAAGGAACCCTTTTCCACAAGTTATACACAAAAAAGGCCTATCACCTGTGTGAATCCTCATGTGATCTGTTAAATGAGTCTTTTGAAGAAAACTTTTACCACACGTCAAACAGGAGAAAGGTCTTTCGCCCGTGTGAGTTCGGAGGTGTTTGTTTAAAAGACTTTTGATAGTGAAACTTTTTCCACAGGTCAGACATGGAAAGGGCTTCTCTCCTGTGTGAGTTCTCAAGTGACAAGTTAAATTTCCTTTTTGACTGTAACTTTTTCCACAGGTCACACATGAGAAAGGCTTTTCACCTGTGTGGCTTCTCATGTGTAGTTGTAACTGACTTCTTTGAGTGAAACCCTTTCCACAGATGCTACAGGAGAACGGCATCTCACCTGTGTGGATTCTCATGTGATAAATCAAATTACCTTTCTGATTAAAGCTTTTTCCACAAGTCACACACGGGAATGGCTTCTCGCCTGTGTGGATTCTGACGTGTATATTCAAACTGCTTTTGAACCTAAATGTTTTCCCACAGGTCAAGCATGAGAAAGGCTTCTCATCTGTGTGACTTGTGGAGTGATGAGTTAAATGAGTTTTTTTAGTAAAACCTTTTCCACAAATTGAACATGAGAAAGGCCTTTCACCAGTGTGAACTCTCACATGGTTGGTCAAAAAACGTTTTTGAGAAAAACTTTTTCCACAAGTCGGACATGAGAAAGAATTTTCCTTTGTGTGATTTTCCATGCTTTGAGACAAAAGACTATTGTGAGGAGTAAATTCAGCACAAATTTCACAAGAACAGATACTGTTATTATGTTGGCATCTCTTTCTTTGAATTTGCTCTTCTTCATCTGTCTCTGATTCTTCATCACTGCTTCCTTCCTGATGCTGGATCTCAGGTTCAGACAGATCCTGAGAGATGACCTGGTTCCAGTTTGGTTCTAGTTCAATGTGGTATTTTTCCTCATTACAAAGAGTCACCATAACGGTCTCAGTCTCCTGCTTCAGCTCAAACCGTGCTTCATCTTGACTGACGCAGAGTTCATCCTCTTCCTCTTTAATCTCTGGATGTTCTAGCTCATCCTGTTCTTCCTTGATCTGCAAGGGTTCTGGTTCCTCCTGGTCCACTGGGAGGATCCTGTCCTGGTCCCCAAGCTGCTGGCCAGTGAGTACCTCCTCCTTCTCAACATAATGCTGTGAATCTGAAGAAGCAAATACAAACGAAAATAGCTTATATTGTGGAAAAAAAATTTTTAACCCAAAAAACTATCAGGTGAAATCATTCAATCAGGTTTATTCATATATTGTGCACAATATAGAGAGCTTGTATGACAATCACTAATGAAGCAGGTCTGGGTGAAAAGCTCTGCCAGGCAGCGTCAACACAGGTTTTACACCAAAGTAAGGAATCCAAAACAAGAGGCGACAGTCTGATTCCCTTGCAGCTGTTGAACTAAACTTCCAACCTTGTACATGTAACCCAAAGAGTGTTATATTAAAAAGTATTTAATATAACATGATCAGCAGATGTTAACTTAGTGATTTTCCACCACAGTTATTATCCAAGTAAAATAAAAGCACTTAAAAAAATCAGCACAATATTATGGGGATGTTGTGTGCTAATAGTCTGTGAGTCTGTGGGGCTGAGCTGACAGCAGAGACACATGTTATGCTTCATTCAATAACTCAGCAGCAACCGCCGGCAGCTGTATCAACATAACGTCAAACATTCACCGTTTACAACTCAGTGAATGTAAACAGTAGCTCAACGTTCAGGTTCTGTGAGTGAGAAAAAAATAAAATAAAATAAAATTGAAGGCAGAATTATGAGAAAAAATTCTTAGAATTTTGGTTAAATTCAAATGAACCAAATGAAACGTGAGACTCCTCTCTTGATGGATGTTTATAACCAACAGATCGCAAACACCTGCCCCACAGAGCTCTAACGCCGTAATACACCACATATAAGCGGCGCTTAATTTCAGCCCAGGGCGAACGTTGGCTTGTTAGACCGCTAATGAAAAACGGTTTGTAGATTGACTTAAGAAAAGGCAAAACCTGGTAAACAAGAAACGGCTTGGACGAAATGAAATGGATAACAACAGTAAACTTACGTGGCTGGACTGTAATACGTAAACCTCAAAAATGAACTGCAAACCGAATCAGTTCTTTCTAAATCCTCTCATCAGGTAAAAGTCTGAACTCCTGGTGTTTCATACCTATTTGGTGGACGATTATCTGGGGTATCCGGTTGACATCCAGCAATCTGCGCTCGCCACCGATCTCTTCCTCGGACTTTACGATTATTTCCTTGAGCTCCGTGGACGTTTCTGTGACACGAGTTAATTCATCGTCACTAATCTCTTCCTTACACCTTAGTGAAGACATTTTTATTATAGAAACCCATAAATTCAGCTCAAACACCACAAGGGGACCCAAAATGACACCAGACAAAGATAAGCTAACACCGTTAGCATCTCAGTTGTTAACGATTCTTCTTCTACTATTTCTTCTTCTTCCTACGACTTTTGTGGTGAATTATTGCCACCCCATGGATGAATCGTGTATCACAGTGGATTTACAGCATGTCTATGGCAAAACGCATTTTAATACGAACCTATAAATAAATATTTAAGGAAACAAAACCATATATAAATAATTAATTTCTACACTTATTTAGTTATGTTGGATTTTATGTCATCTATTGTCAAATTTGGCAGGACAAGTCCTCCTCATTTTAAGGTCCATGTTTTCCTGAAATAAACACACCATAACTTTAAAACTGAAAAACCAAAACAGTCTGAAATAAATTGACTAAACTTACTCCCACCTGCATTATGCTGATTAGTCTTCATGGGTCTAGTGTTGAAAATTATATACGATACGTACAAGCACAGATGATCAAAAACAGCTGTAAACCTAAATATACCATCTCTTATGAACAACCAAATAACACAAAGTAATGATTTTTATTATTTATTTGTACACTTCATAAATAAAATATAAATGCAACTGCTCTCCAGTACAATGCCGTGATTGTTCTGTTATGTGCTGTAAAGCAGAGTTACATAGATTTGATAACGAGGTCATAATCAACTTACTTGCATTCAACAACCGAGATATGAAACAAGACATATTTACAAACCTTTACACATTGACCTCTGAACTCTTCATGACATCACATCCAGTTTAAGTTTGATCAGTTGCAAAGAGGGAACCAGTGGAGTCACTGAGTCTGGTGCTCAGTGACAAGGCTGTGAGTAACAAATCAATACCTTTGTCAGTAAGTCCATGTCATTTTAACAATAAGGCAGCATGTCCTAAAATATTATCATAAACCGATGTGCTCAGTTTTAATGAGACACAAGAGTTGTTCAAAGTTGTTGACCGTCTTAAAAACTCGTATCATGTGATTTACTATGTTTAAGGTTTTTCTTTTGAACAAACTTTACAGCCCCAATTTTGCTCTGTTGTTGCCGTTCCATTCATGGTAAACTTTAGTAAGAGAGACAGGTTTTACATGAAGAAGCTGGTGTACATTTAGCTCGAGTTTGTTTTGTATGACTTGATGTCACTCTATAGTGAACCTCTGTGTTTGTAAGAGCAAACAGTAGTTTTATTTTTCCTTATTGCTCTTATGGTGTGTTCAACACTAGATTGTACTGAAGACACATTCATTCATTAGAAATGTGTTCAACATTGCTCAGACAAGGATGCTTTGGATTTTTACATTCAAGTAACCAAAAAGCAAAATAAGAAGAAATAAGTGAGGGGATGATTTAAAGTTCACAGCTGTATAAAATGCTTCTTAGCTCCTAAAACTGAGACACTTCCCACAGGTCACACACAGGACTTTTATCTTGTGTGAATTCTCATGTGTTTTTTTAAACGACTTCTTCGACTGAAGGTTTTTCCACAGGTGCTACATGGAAACGGCCTCTCACCTGTGTGAATTCGCATGTGAACTGTCAAATGGCCTTTCTGACTGTAACTTTTTCCACATGTCAGACATGAAAATGGCTTCTCACCCGTGTGAGTTCTCATGTGATCAGTCAGGTGACCTTTGTGACTGTAACATTTCCCGCAGGTCGCGCATGAAAAAGGTCGGTCACCCGTGTGACTTCTCATGTGAAGCGTTACTTGACTTCTTTGACTGAAACTTTTACCGCAGGTCACACATGAGAAAGGCTTCTCGCCCGTGTGGATTCTCATGTGCTGCTTCAGATTGCTTTTTAGGTTAAAAGATTTGTCACAAGCATTGCACAGAAACGGTTTCTCACCTGTGTGAATTCTCATGTGATCCGTTAACTTATGTTTGAGAGTGAAACTTTTTCCACAGGTCAGACATGAAAAGGGCTTTTCACCTGTGTGGATTCTCAGGTGATTGTTCACAATACTTTCTCGACTGAAACATTTTCCACAAAACTTGCATGAGAAAGGCTTCTCACCTGTGTGTGTTCTCATGTGGTAGATCAAGTGAGTCTTTTGAGAAAACAATTTATCACACATTGTACATGAATACAGATTTTTGTCTTTATGAGCTTTCTTCTGCTCTTTTTGTTTTAATTTGTCAGAATTGTTATCATACCCTCTGGTTTTCTGACGTTTGTTATTTTGTTTTGGTTCTTCATCGCTGCTTATTTCTGTGTCTTCATCGTTGCTTTCTTCCTGATTTCGGTTCTCAGCATCATAGCCGTCCTGAGAGACGAGTTGCTCCATGATTGGTTCGGGTTCATTGCAGCTTATTTCTACATCGGTAGGGGATGCAAGGAAGGTTTTCATCTCCTGCTTCTTCTCCACAAGTTGTTCTTCATCCTGGCTGATGCAAAGCTCGTTCCCTTCTTCTTTTATCTGCAGAGGTTGTAGCTCACCCTGCTCTTCTTTCATTGTCAGAGGCTCTGGTTCCTCCTGGTCAGAAAAGTCCTCCTCCTTCTTTACATTATGATGTTGAAGGTCTAAGCAAGCAAACAGACATGAAAAATGACATAAAGCTGATTAATTGTCCAACTTATCCCCAAAACAACAAACGATTTAATACCAACTAAATTCAAACCTAAAATAAAATAACCAAACTTTGTTATGCTGAGCAACAAAAATTCACAACAAGAAAAAATCTTCAAAAATAAAAATATGGACTGCATATTATGTTAAGACTGGATGCACGGCTGCTTCTGTATCTGCATCATGTCATCTCTTCACTTTTCTCTTTCTTTAAATTGTCAGTTTGTTTCGCTTAAACCTTTACAAGTCAGCATTCTGTTGCTCATTTTGGAAAATCTTGTCCTTTGCCGTTATTCTCCCTTCTTTAAAGTATTTCCCCATTCCAAAACCTTTTCTGAGCCAAATTCCTTCCTCTAACCCTCACTGGATCCACTTTGGTCTGCTTTGTGAACATAAAGAGCTCCAAATGAAGAGCAAATTCACCAGTGTGCTGCTACAGAGGCTGGTGTGGAAATGGAAATTGATGAGCAAAATGTAAATTTTTTTCACCTGCAAATATTGCTAAAATGCGCAAAATCTCTGACAAAATTTTTACTCTTTCTCAAAATCTTTTGGGACAACAAAAATGATGACTATTCACTAAATGCAATAAAAACAAGAGATCAATTTAAAAGCATTCACCTAAATCAGTAGTTAAACTACATTTATGAAGCATTTGGTAGAGCTACACAAGTCTGGATGAACCAGAGCTCCACAAATCTCTCCTCCAACCATTAAAGAGTTAATTGAGCATTTTCAAACTTAAAACTTGGGATTTTTATTATTGGTATAATATAAGCAATGTGACAGGTTTACTTTGTAATACCGAAAAAGGCAATACATTAAAATTTCCATTTTAAAGAAGTTTCTGATAACAGAAAAGAAAAAAAGTAAAAAAAAATAAAATTGTTTGCTGAATTTGTCCTCTTTAAACAGATTTAGAGAAGATTCTGAAATATTTACGTATTGTAGACAATATATATTTTAATACACAAGTATTTATAAAAAGGTATTTTTTTTTATTTATGTTAGTTTCCCTCTATGTCAGTTTATAGCCCTAATTTCTAGGTGTGTATTTCATTGAAATATTTTTGCAAATAAGCATAAAAAGGCTAAAGTATCTTTTATTTTATTTTTATTATTACATAGTATGATTAAACTCTCTATTTTAACTGATTTCCAGAATAACCAACGTGTATTTTATTGCCTTGTAGAGTCAAAACTTGAAGGTCACAAATGCAATAGCAGAACACAAACAGTATTGATACCGTAATACACAGTATATAGGCGCAGCTAATACACTGAGACAAACGGTCGGGTAGCTTGGCTGCTCTTTTGCCTCCCTGTTTCAAAAACTCCCGTGTAAAGGCGCTCCTTACAGTATAATTATACTATTAAAAATCCCACCAAAAATATTAAATACTTCAGCTTTGAGTCCGTATAACCTCAACTTATGTAGTTGGATGTTCTCTGCAGCTCTAAAATGAAATTTAAACGGCATCACACAACATTCAGACACACGAGCTCAGCGACATAAAGACGTCACCACACCCGGACCTTCATACCTGTATGTTTTACGACTAGCTGGATTTTTTCGCTGAAATCCAAGCTGTCATCGATCTCTTCCTCGGATTTTACGATGATTTCTTTAATATCTGGTAATGTTTCTTCGGCAGGCGGTGAAGGCGCGTTGGTGAACTCTCTCTGAGAGGAAAGCGAAGACATTGTTGCTCCAGGTTGTCATTTACTGAACTCAAACAAAATGTAAACAAAGCTTGTAGCAGCGCCGTTAGCTTCCGTTGTTTCATTGCATGACGCGCCGGAAGTACGTCATTCTCCGACAGCTGAAATCCAACAGCCTGCATTACTGCCATCTTCTGGAGAACGTCGGTATTACCCGTTTTTCAAATGACCCCAGAAACATGCAGAGGTGTTTATAACGACATTCACTTGAATTTCTTTTTTGAAAAATAAAATAAAATGAATAAATAAAATCAAGAAGATACAGCAAACACCATAAACCTTGTTCTAACATGTATACACCACCTGCTGTACATTTTAGTCTTATATGTTTTTATATTGAAAGGTTTTGATTTGATAAAGCATTTCTTATCCCTGAATTTTGTTTTGTAATTATGTCACTTTCATGGTCAGATACAAGAAGTTTTTTCAGGGAAATATAAAAATAAATATTTACTTCATGTTCTAGTCAGTTAGGCACTTAGGTACATTTTTATTAAATACTTTTTTTTGCTTTTACTGCAGTTTGGAAAACGTTACTTTTATTCACACTTTATTCAGACAATAAACAAACTCGTCCAGTCACTCTTATGAGCAAGGTTCAGGAATCTGAATAATGTCTTCAAGCAGCATCATGTGATGCAGCATCTTGATGCACTAAGTTCTCACTTTTTGTGCTTTGACTGACTTTATGGTACCTAGTTTTCACATAATTAGTGCATTTGCACCAAGCAGGATAAGAACCTTTTAAATATTGATTTTCATACCTATTATTTTAACTTTCCTACGTTAGTGCTAATGTATGATCTTGTACTTGTGAATGTGGTTCCTAATCTCCACAAACACTGGGGGTCCATTTTATTTGCCTTCTGAAAAGGAATAAAAACAGACACAATATATGTAGAAAAACATCTTTAATTTATTCAAAAACTGCAAGCATTATACACTATTAAATACATTACATGCTTAGAAATGTTTAGACATTTCTGAAGGCATTTTTGGAGTTATTGTTTTTAAATGTGAAGCTTTTTTACATTTTGCTTACTTCAGTTTCTAAAAACGTGCCCAAGCTCCTTGAGGCTAAAAAACTTCAAAGCATTCACCAAATTACATCTTCTCATCTGTGTGAGTTCGCATGTGACAAATCAAATGAGCCCTTTGCCTGAAAGTATTTCCACAACATGAACATGAGAAAGGCTTCTCGCCTGTGTGGGTTCTCATGTGAACTGTTAAAAAGCTTTTCCGAGTGAAACATTTTTCACAGGTAGAGCATGTGAAAGGCTTCTCACCAGTGTGAACCCTTAGATGAACTGTTAAAAAACTTTTGCGAGTAAACTGTTTTCCACAGGTGTTGCACAAGAAAGGCTTCTCACCTGTGTGGCTTTTCAAATGAGATTTGAAAATATCTTTTTTGCAGAAACTTTTTCCACAAGTACTACATGAAAACGGTTTCTCGAGCGAGTGTATTCTCATGTGATATGTTAAGCTACTTTTTTGAATATAACTTTTTTCACAGATTTTACATGTGAAAGGTTTCTCACCTGTGTGAGTTCTTAGGTGAGTATTAAAACTCTTTTTTTGGCTGAATGATTTTCCACAGGTAATACATGAAAAAGGCATCTCACCTGTGTGAATTTTCAGATGAGTTGTAAAGTTTTCTATCTTACAGAAATTTTTTCCACAAGTGACACAGTGGAACGACTTTTCACATGCGCGATTTTTTGTGTGATATATTAAATTCCCTTTCAAAGTAAAACTCTTTCCACAATTTATGCATGAAAAAGGTTTTTCACCAGTGTGACTTCTCATATGATACGTTAAACTACTTTTTTGACCAAAACATTTTCCACAAGCAATACATGAAAAAGGCTTCTCACCTGTGTGACTTCTGTTGTGATAAGCTAATTGACCCTTCTGGCTAAAATTCTTTCCACAGATCACACAGGAGAAAGGCTTCTCATCTGCATGAATTCTCATGTGAATCGTTAAATGGCTCTTTTGACTGAAGCTTTTTCCACAAATGCTACACACAAAGGGTTTCTCGCCTGTGTGAGTTCTCATGTGATCAGTTAAATGACCCTTTTGTCTGTAACATTTTCCACAGGTTGTACATGAAAAGGGCTTCTCTCCCGTATGAGTTCTCAGATGCCTAATAAATGTGCTGTTATGAAAAAATGTTTCATTACACATTTTACAAGAATACCTGCTTTTACCTAAAGATATTCTTTTAAGGCTTTTTTGTTTTGTATTGTCAATGTTGTTTTTATGCTCTCTGGTTTTCTGAAGTCTTTTATACTGTTTTGGTAATTCTGCTCTAGTTGATTCTGAATCTTCTGGCTTTCTTCCTCCCTGGTTCTGGTTCTGAGCTTCAGGAAGATCACAGGAGTTCTGTTGGTTTCTGTTTGGTGCTGGTTCACTGCAATATTTTTTCTTGTTAGTCAGCGTTGCCGTTAAGGTATCAGTCTGCTCTTTCAACAGAAGCTGTTCTTCATCTTGCCCCACAAAGCCAGGATAAAGTTCTTTATCCTCTTCTTTTATTTGGACACACAGTATTTCCTCCTGGTCCTCTTTTATTTGCAGATGTTGTATTTCCTCCTGTTCGTCTTTAATCAGGAGATGTCCTAGATCGTCCTGGTCTTCTTTCATTTGAAGATCTTCTGGTTCTCCTTGCTCCTCTTTTATCTGGTGATGGATTAATTCCTCAGACTCCTCTTTCATTTGTGGACCTTTTAGTTCCTTCTGGTCGAAACTGGAGGTTGACTCCTGGATACACTGGTGCTGATCAATTAAAACCTTCTTCCCCTGAAAATCGTAATGTTGAGTCAGGTCTGGAGAAAGAAAAAAAAAAGCAAAAAATAAAAGCTTAAAAAAGGAGATAAAATACAGCAAAAGTCATATTAATTCATTAGTGCATCTGAAGACTATTTTATCAGTCCATATGTCTACATAAAAATGAAACTTCAGTAGTTCAGGATAAAATTTCCACAACAAAATTACATTAAAGTACTAGTAATGTTTACTTTGATCTATTTTTCTTATTAGACATAAAACTGTGGAAACATCAACACTCCCTATCAGTGTAAAATATTTCTGTTCAGGTTTGGATACTGTTGTTGTACAATTTTGTCCCCAACCCCCCCAAAGAACATTTTAAACAAATATAAAAAATAGGTTAATTGTTCTTAAAATTTAAATGATCTATCATGTATGGATCTATCCATATATTGTACATATTGTACATTTCTAGCTAAGCTCCTTCTACAACAAGGTCCTACAAATCGAAAGTTGGTGGAATAGCCTTTTAATCCAGCTCCACATCAGTCATAAAACACTGTGTAGAAGCGCAACAGATACGGAAACACAATCAGCTCGACACAACAATCATCTCCTTAGTAAATCGTTATAATCGCTGGTGTTTCATGCCTGTTTGTGGTGAGGTGATCCGAGGAGTCCGGGTGAAATCCAGCAGTCCACTCTGGCCATCCGTCTCTTCCTCGGACTTGACGATGATTTCTTCAAACTCTGTGAATTTTTCTTCGGCGGAATTTAGCTGCTCGTTCTGAAGCTGAACCGAAGACATTTTTACTACAAACACTCACATATTCAGCTCGCACACCTTTCTCGTTTTCAAATTCACTAGAGCTGAAGGAAAGCTAAAGCTGCTCATGTTGTTATGTTTTGCCTTTTCCGTGTGTTACACAAATACGCCACGGAGAAACCGTAACATAGTTTAGTTCCGCTTTGAATTACGACTGCACGTATAAAGGACCCGTCTACTTTTGGCTAAAATATATTGATTAATTAAATTCGCATCAATAAAAGTAAACCAAAGTTATCAGTAATTTATGATTTGATCCATTTTTGTCACCAAATTTTCCACAAATAAACATTCCATAGAGGATAATAAATCTGTCCTCGTTTTGTGCAAATTTTATCTTTAAAACGGTGATTTTGTTTTTAAAAACTAAAGATTTCCTATAACTTCATAATGTCAGAAAAGCCGTTTAATAATTTATTTAAAGCACTGTTGTGAGCGATGCTCCTTTTGTTCAGGACTCAATAGCTGCCTTGGTATCACCGCCTAAAAACATTTTTACAGAAAATACACTCAGTTAAATAAAAAAACAGTGATATTAAAAAGTATTAATCAAAATCTTATTAGCCAAAATAAATGTCCCCATGTAATAAAACAGTCATTTTGTGGTGTGAAAATACATCATTGCTCGGTAAAGTCAACGGCATCGACAGGGGCAGCTAAGCGGGGTCCTTCAGCTCAACTCCATGTGCGGTAACTCGCAGCCCACAGTAAACACGAAAACAAATTAATACATGACATCGGGAGCGCATTAACGTGCCAATTCTTTATTTGTAAAGCTTCTTAAAGTAACACTTTAAATAACGGCCTGGTTTTAATTTGTTTTTTTTATTCTGCTGTCAGTGAAATGTTAGCATCGCCGGTGTTTCAGACCTGTTCGACGCGAGATGATCTCGGGAGTCCAGGTTCCGTCCATCCATTTCGTCGTGGACTTCACGATAATTTTTTAAAACTGTTAATGTTTCTTAAGTAGAAATTAATTGCTCATTGATCTCTAGGGTTGAAGCGAAGACAAACTGCTAAACAGAATCTTATTTTTCTTTCTTCTTCTTCTTTTAGTCTTGTGGCGGTTGTTAACCTACTTAAAGTGATTTACTGCCACCAACTGGGAGGGAGTTTAAACCAGACAGTGAAATATTGTGCAGCGTGGCCCATAAGTTGCTATACATAGGAGAATGTAAAATGTATCTATTTTTTTATATTTCAGACACCCAAGAAGATGAGTTTGACAAAAGAGGAAAGAATTGAAATTGTACTGATGGTTGGATCGGAAAGCAGATGCATGGTTGCACAAAACTTTAACAGAAAACATGGAACAAGCTTCACACACACGACATTGTGGTGAAACTTATTTGCAAGTTTCAGAAAACTGGAAATGCTGCAGATTAACAATGGTGTGATCCAATAACTTTTATTTCTAGAGTTATTTCTAAGTAAATAAACCAAATATAGTTTCATTTTAATTCTATTTAAAATTTTGAAATGATCAATTTTTATCTTGCGTCCTCTTACTTTTGACAGTGTAATACAACATCCCTTCAACCACCCATTATTATTATTATTATTAATTATACATCCATGTATTCCAAATAATTTTGTGTTTTTTTAATTGAGAGAACATCTTTCACAAATACAAAGGCAAACAAATGAACAGAATATAGGATATGAATAAGTATTGCAGGGATGTGTACTTCCACAGTAAATACTTTGGTACAAAAACAACCAAACAAAAAACAACAACAACAAAAAAAGCATACGTTATAACAAATTTAAAATATTTAAATACCTATAACATTTTTATGTGTTCACATATGGAAATAGTGAACAAATACTTAAATTTCCTTAATCAAAACTGCAAAAAGGGGTGAAGATGGTGAACATTTATATTAATTGCCAATCTTGTACTTATATTAGTATTTTTACCATGAAAACCAAACACAGTATGCTCAAACCTTAGCAAAAAAGTAACATTAGAAATTGGGGATGTTTTGTTGTTTCCTCTCTTTTCTCCAGCAGGTGGCGGTAAAGCGCCTTGCAGTTGGTCTGTCTTGCTCTACGAAGCACAAAGAGGAGAAGCAGAAGAAGAGAAACTCAGGAATGGGATGAGATGGTGAAACATCCGACAGCAACGTTTATATCGGAGTCTTTTTGGAGACTCGTATCTTCTGTGGTTCAGCTGTAAAAATGTCGTTAGTTCGCCCCGAAAGAGAGTTCATGAACGAACAGTCAACTTCCGCCGAAGAAACACTGGCAGAGTCCAAAACAATCGTCGTGAAGGCCGAGGAGGAGGTGGACGATCAGCGCAGGCTGCTGGATTTAAGCCGAACACCGCAGATTATTTTACACAGAATAGGTACGAAACACCTGCAGTGCTAACATGCAATTAAGAAAGAAATGGCTCTTTGCAGTTTAAAGCAGTATCTTCTGGAGCTTTTAACAACGGAGACCCACTTTTTAGACACATAAACATGTCGAAAAGGGGAAAAGTAATCGTTGAAACGTTGTTAAAATGAGTGAAAGTGACGTAAAATGAGTGAAAGTGACGTAAAATGAGTGAAAATGATTTAAACCGGACGGATGGGCGGTTTCATCCCAAAGGAAGCGATGCTAACTGCACCAAGCTGCAGACTGCCTGATCGTGTTAAAACATATCGGCCTTCAAGCGCTACAGGTAACCTTAGTCTGAATCTGCAGCTGTTCATAGCGACCGTCTTACAGAGAGCAACACCCTGCTGCAAAAATACTATCTTAAAGACTCTAAATCACAACAGTAGTGCATATGAGAAGCAGAACAAACTAGGATATTTTTGGGCAATATATATTGAAATGTTGAGCTGAAATTAATCCAGAAATCCTCTACAATTTGTATTTTGTTAAGCCTCTGTTACAAATTTTGAGAAATTACTTTTAGTGGAAATACACAATAAGGTCCATGCAGTTTTTAAGATGATTTTAGGACAAACTGAATCAAATTCTGTTTGCTTGCCTGACCAGACTTCCTGCATCCTGATGATGTGAAGGAGGAGCATCTGTTTAAAAAAGAGAACATCTCTAGTTTGGACCAGGAGGAACCAGAAGCACTGAGGATAAAGGAAGAACAAGAGGAGCTGCCATGTCAGCAAATAAAAGAAGAGCTGGGGGATCTGGAACATCAGGAGTTAAAAGAAGAGCAAGAGAGCCAGGAAATAGAGCAAGTCGTGGTGAAGTGGGAGACGGATGTGTTCATGGTGACTCCTACAAACAATCACAAAGAACCAGAATCAGAAAGAGATGAAGAACTGCAGCAAAATGATGATGAGAATCATCATAGTACGAAACAAAATCAGCTCACCGGAACCCAAGATAAAAATTTGTATTCTTGTAGAATTTGTGATGAAACGTTTCCTGAAAACAGTTTATTGACTAAACACTTGAAAATTCACACAGATGAGGGACTTTTTTCATGTACGATATGTGGAAAAACTTCCAGTCGAAAATGTCATTTAGATGTTCACATGAGAACTCACACAGGTGAGAAGCCATTCATGTGCAACCTTTGTGGAAAGGGTTTCAGTCAGAAAGGACATTTAACCATTCATACAAGAACTCACACAGGGGAGAGACCTTTCTCTTGCAAGATCTGTGAAAAAGGATTCATTGAAAAAGGTTTGTTGACTGATCACATGAGCATTCACACAGGCGAGAGGCCTTTTCTGTGCAAGGTTTGTGGAAAAGATTTCCGTCTAAAAGCTGATTTACGTCGCCACATGATGACCCATACAGGTGGGAAGCGTTTCGCTTGTGTGATTTGCTTCAAAACATTTTGTCGAAAAGGCCGTTTGACTCTTCACATGGAAAGTCACACAGGTGAAGACCCTTTCTCGTGTAAGATTTGTGGAGAAGGTTTCTGTGAAAAAGATTTTTTAACTGAACACATGAAAATTCATACTGGTGACAGGCCGTTCCCTTGTAAGATCTGTGGAAAAAGCTTTAGCCGAAAAAGTAGTTTAACTGTTCACATGAGGACTCACGTTGCAGAGAAGCCTTTCTCTTGTGAGATTTGTGGAAAAGGTTTCTGTGCAAAAGCTTTTCTTAATCTTCACATGAGAATTCACACAGGTGACAGGCCTTTTTCTTGTGTCATCTGTGGAAAAACCTACACTCAAAAAAATCATTTATCTGTTCATTTGAGAACTCACACAAGTGATAGGCCTTTCTCATGCACACAGTGTGGGAAAAGTTTCCAATACAAACAGTCTTTAACGGAACACCTGACTATTCACACAGGTGAGCGGCCGTTCTTGTGCAAGGTATGTGGAAAACGTTTCCGTGAAAAATGCCATTTAACCGTCCACATGAGAATTCACACGGGTGAAAAACCTTTCTCATGCAATGTTTGTGATAAACGTTTCTGTAAAAAATGCCATTTAACCGTCCACATGAGAATTCACACGGGTGAAAAACCTTTCTCATGCAATATTTGTGAAAAACGTTTCTGTAAAAAATGCAGTTTAATTCTTCATATGAGAAATCATGCGAGTGAGAATTTGGTCTCTTGCTAGACATGATGACTCATAAAGATGAGAAACATTTCTGTGTGTGATTTTTGAAAAATGTTTGAAAAATGTTGACTGAAAATCAGAAATTAAAAAAAGTTAATTAACTACATTATTTAAATAGTCATGACGTTTAGGCACCTTTATTAGAAACAAACTGTGGAAAATATTTCAAACAAAAACCTTTCTCACAAAACGCTCCTGTCAGAGATGACTTCTTCTCAGATCTCCTTTTTATCATTCATAAATCAAATGACCAAGATCTGGCACACAACCTTAAAAATGTCAAGAAACTGTTGAAATGTCCGATACTTTAAGAAACACCTTCCTGGTGTCATTTTTCAAAGTTTGACCTTCTAGATAAAATGTAAATATTTTTCAAGGAAAAATCACTAAAATCTGCAGCTCCCGTTTTAATAAGGTAACCTTTGAACTTTGATTTAATAAAGCTCTGCACCGACTAATTTTCAGTGAATTCGGAGTGATGCTCTGTAAAAGTTTAGAAACTATTCTGGCTCTTTTAAAACACTTTGTAATTTAACCATTGTTTTAAATTTCTTTCATTCCTGCTGCAGTTGTTTTTCATGTAGATTTTCTTCTTTTTGTGATGGATTAAGGCCAAAATGTAGCATGGAGACATATCAACTTTTACTTTTTTTCTGTTCTACTAAAACTTTTTGAGAAGTGAAATTAATCAAGGTATTAAAATGTCTGTATTTGTGCAGCTCTTTATTTAGTCCTGAGGACCCTGAAACATTTTACACTACATTCACTCAATCATGCACACATTCAGACACTGTTGATTTAAATTAATGTTGACATAAATCTAAAAGTCTGACCATTTCTTTTGAAGTAAATACTCACAGAGCTAACTTACTGTAAGCTAATTCTGTATGTTTATATATGCTAATCAGGATTTAAACAATATGTTTAATGTTTTAAATTGCGTACAATGCATACGAATGTTATTGGTATGGTTTACTAATGCTTGATTTGTTCATTGAGCACAGGGTTTTTTTTCTGAATTGTATATGAAAACATGCACGGTTAAAGTGAATGAATCAACATGCAATTAAATAAAATTGAGTTTTCAAATAGTTTATACTCATTTTTGTGAATTTGTTTTCCATTTTCATTTGAATAAATGTAAACAGCAACATTATTTCTGGAAGCCAGGAATGATGGAGGCTTTTTCCAAAACATGAGCAGGTGTAAAGGGGGGAAAAGAATTTTTTTTTTATTGACACAAAAAAAAAAAGATATGCTTTGTGCAGAGTTATTCATACACTTAACAATCAATAGAAAATGTTTTATTGGTTAGTACAGCAACCGATAATCGAGGATATTACAGATAGAGACATCCATAGTGGATGTCTCTGCTGCCCAGTGTTTTTGCCAGTAGGCAAAATTTCAAAAATAGAGATAAAATCTAATTTAATTGGGTATGTTTTATTATGTTATGCTGTTGGTAAAAGTCATGTCTTATCAATGACAAACTGCCGTTTCTGGACTCTAGATGGCTGAATATTCCATCTCTGAACATTCAAATACAGTAAATACACTCTTTAAATCATTGTGTCTCTTTAAAGGCGTATAAAGTCAATAAAAGAGTTTGGAATCACCTGAGGTACACACCTAAAAATAAATATATACATGTAAATGCATAATTAAAAATGTATTTTAAAAATATAAGGGAAAACTTTTATTTAGTAAAGAGTAAAATATGTATTTACGTCTCCTCTCTGTTCACCATCCAATACAGTAGGGGTCAGTAATGGACCTTGACTGCGGTTGAGTTGAACCCGAGCGGAAGATTTTGTTTCCGGGTGAAATTTCTCTCCATGTTCTGCAGCGAGACGCTTCGGGAGGAACAACGCGCCAGCGTCGTACTTTGTTTTATTTTTTTGCGTGTTACTTTGAGGAAGGAGTAGGTGAGTGTTATGGAGATTGAGTGTCTTCGGTTCATCTTCAGATAGATTTCATGAAGCAGTAGTTAAGATCCACCCTACTTCAAGAAATCATCGTCGAGTCCGAGGAAGAGCACGACGGACGCGCTAATCTACCGAACAGATTTGAAACACCGGTGTTGAGAACAATTAGGAGAAGTTGTTGAATGCAGTTCCGATGTTTGTATTCTCGCCTCTATTCCGTCTCAGATTATGTATACACGAGTTTTCTTGTATCCGAGGCTATCAGTAGAAGGATTAAATATTTTTGTGCTTCTTCTGACTGGGAAATAAAACAATAACACCCCTTGAAGTTGTTATTGCGAATAGCAAAGTCTCCGTTCGCCTAGCAATGTGTTTGGTATCCAATATGGCTGCCCGTCTGCACAATGCGGTGTTAGTTTGTTAATTTGCTGTTTATTAGCGTTTTTGAGGGCTTATTTCGCATTTAGCCGATTACACGCATGCTAATTTAATATATAGTTTTTAACAAGTTCCCTTAAGTGTTTTGTTTCCAGAAAATGGAGAGAAATATGTTATCGGGATTGTGTTGCTAGCATTAGCCGCCATTCATTTATATTGGAACAGTTAGACTTGTTTCATACGGAGCATTAACAAAAATGAAAGGCTAAATGTGAAATAATATAAAGTTGTAAGTAACCAGTACTATAAAACCTACTTCACTTGCGTTGAACCATGCGGCTTATGCGAAGGTGCGGCTTTTCTGTGTTTTTCTTTAACCGCCAGGGGGCGCTTTAGCAAGAAGTGACTCATAGGACGTCAAAGTTGGAAATCAAAGAAGAAACTTCCGGGTTTTCATTTTGCACAGACATATGGTAGCAGCAGGTTTTCTTTCAAACTCATACGTCCTCATCATGGAAACCGCACGAAGAACTTCATATGATGCCGCTTTTAAGTTGAAGGCTATTGACCTGGCAGCACTGGAGGGAAATAGAGCCGCTGCACTTAAGCTCGGCGTGAATGAATCCATGATTCGGCGTTGGAGACGGCAGCAGGTAGAACTCAAGGAATGCCAAAAGACGAGAAAGGCTTTCAGAGGACATGAAAGCAGGTGGCCTGAACTTGAAGATGTACTTGAGGAGTGGGTAAACACTCAGAGAGCAGGCGGCCGAGGCGTAACCACAATGCAAATTCGGCAGAATGCCCTATCAATGGCCCGCCAAATGAATATTGATGATTTTATTGGGGGACCGTCTTGGTGTTTGAGGTTTATGAGAAGAAAGAACCTGTTCATCAGGGCACAGACAACTCTCCGTCAGCAAATCCCCCCGGACTACCAGGAAAAAGTTACAAATTTCCGACAATTTGTTGAGACACAGATCGCGGAGAACACCATTGGAACAGACAATATTCTAAATATGGATGAAGTCCCATTGACATTTGATATGTCTCTGACCAAGACTGTAAACAAGACGGGTGCATCATCCAATTTGGAGAAAAACAATGGACACGAGAGGACACATTTCACTTGTGTCCTGGGCTGCACCGCTTCTGGAAAAAAGCTCCCCCCAATGGTGATTTTTAAACGCAAAACTATGCCAAAAGACCAACTCCCGAAGGACATTTTAGTTAAAGTGAACCAGAAAGGACGGATGACAGAAAATCTGATGAAGAACTGGTTAACGGAGTGCTACGGAAAGCGCCCAGGAGGATTTTGTCACCAGCAAAAAGCGCTGCTTGTTTTGGACAGTATGAAGGCCTACATCACTGATTCAGTGAAAGAAGTCATCAAGAAAAGCAGCTCAATTCCCGCTGTTATTCCTGGAGGTACAGCGAAGTATTTGCAACCCCTTGACATCAGTGTGAATCGAGCATTTAAAGCAGCACTCAGGAGTGAATGGGAGGCTTGGATGAGTAGCGGGAATAAATCCTCCTCAGAAACTGGCCAAATGCGAAAAGCATCATTTTCTGAGGTCTGTCAGTGGATCCTAACAGCGTGGAGCAGAGTGAATGAATCCACCATCATCAGGGGCTTTCGAAAGGCTGGACTGCTGCGTGAAGAGGGAACCACAGCTTCAGAGCCAGCTGTATCCCGGGATGACAGCGACACGGAGAGTAACACTGACATAGAGAAAGAAAAGGTATGTGACGAAGCTGTTCAACTCCGACACTAAAGAAGATGACTTCAGTGCTTTCAGTGCGCAGGAGGAAGATGAATAAACCAATCAATAACTTTTCTGTTTTGTTTTACTATGTTACAGGCATCGTTCGGAAATTACCTTAATCAGTTCATTTAAAGCTAAACTTGGCAGTTTTTTTTTTTTTTTTTTTCAACCTTAATAAATTTGTTTACCAATTAATGTGATGGTAAATTGACCTGTTATGAATCAAATTTTGGGTTGTCTGTCCCCCGCTGCTGTTTTGTTGGGGAGATATCAGCGGCTTATAGTCCGGTGCAGATTATCAATCAATCAAATTTTATTTGTATCGCACATTTTAGCAACAAGGCATTTTGAAGTGCTTTACATCATAAACACAAAATCATGCAACATAGAATCAACAATCAAAACATTACATGAAGTCAAGTGTCATCATTCAATTTATAATCAATTACGTTTCAAATACAATTCTAAACAGGTGGGTTTTTAGTTGAGATTTAAAGGAAGTCAGTGTTTTAGCTGTTTTGCTGTTTTCTGGAATTTTGTTCCAGATTTGTGGTGCAGAGGAGCTGGATGCTGCTTCTCTATGTTTGGTTCTGGGGATGGAGAGCAGAACCAGAAGGCCTGAGAAGGTTGATACAACAGCAGCAGATCTTTAATGTATTGTGGTGCTAAACCGTTCAGTGATTTGTAAACAACAGTATTTTAAAGTCTATTCTCTGAGCTACAGGCAGCCAGTGTAGGGACTGGGGTGATGTGCTCTACCTTCCTGGTTTTAGTGAGAAAGCGAGCAGCAGCATCTGGATCAGCTGCAGCTGTTTGATTGATTTGTCTGATATATGTACTTTTCCTTCTTTATTTTATTTTTTTTTTTACTTTATGGCTGCGGCTTATAGTGAGGTGCGCTCTATAGTCTAGAAAATACGGTACTATGAAAAATTTAGTTTGCAGCGATATCTGTGTACTTGTTGACCCACTGTATTTCTGTGTATATTGTTTAATGTTGAGGTGCTACATAATGCATTTGTATATGCAGAGTAAGGAAAGCGTAGTTTATTTGACCTACTATTTTTATTTTTTTCTGTTTTCCTTTCTACAACTATAGTATGTTGAAATGGAGCAGCGCAGCAAGCAAGAAAGGAACTCCAGTTTGCACCAAAAGAAAGCAGAACCTCTGCAGATTAAAGAAGAGCAAGACGGGGCAGAACATCAACAGATAAGGGGGCATCAGGAAGAACGAAATCCCCCACTACTTAAAGAAGAGCAGCAGGAGTTTGAAGCTTCCCAAATAAAAGAGGAAGAGGAGGAACACTGCGTCAGTCAGGATGAAGATCATCTTTTACTGAAGTGGAAGACGTATACCTTTGAGGTTTCTCCTGTACACGAAGAAAAATACCACCTTGAACCAGGCGGACACCAACTGGACCCCCAGGATGCTCCTGAAGCTGAGAACCAGGTTCAGGAAGAAAATGACTCACAATTAAGGCAAGACGAAGATCTGGAACCAAATGGGAAATGCTGGAAAAATCTGTTCTCTGGAGAAATGCATGATGGGTTTTTTCCTCAAGATGGCTCCAAGAGGAAACACATGAGAATTCACACAGGTGAGTTGCTTTTCCATTTAATGGAAAATCCTTGATCACATAAAATATTTACTTGTCATATGACAAAACAAATATTTATTTTTATATAACCCATGATTTTTTTAAAACTAATATCATCGAGTAGACGCACTACTTCCAGTGTGTATGTGCACTATTCATACGGGCTGATCCGTATCACAAACATCTTCACTAATCCGCTAATATTTTGTTTAGCCTTTGCTAACGTTAAAAGCATTTAGTGCAATTAGCTTCCCCTAAATTAATTTTCCAGACAAATCCTAAAGCGCTATTTTAATTATTTTGCAAACTTTCAGTTGAAAAAAAGCTTACCAAAGAAAAAAATAATTTCGTTGAAGACAAGTTGTTGTAATTGGTTGACACAACGCGCCAACGGTGATTAGCTTACCATGTGTCATGTGACAAGACGTGATGTTGGGGTGCTAAATAATGCATTTATTTAGCATTAAATAAATGCATTATTTAATTTATAATGCATTTATAAATGAAATGCATTTAATTTATTCGACTCAGTGGTGGGAAGCTAAACGAAGCATTGTGTAACGCTGCAGTCTTCCGTTGTTTTCAGCTCGCTTACAAAGCGTTTATTTTGTGGATGAACCGTGTGTAGAAGAGGAGTCGGCAACAACGGCTGCAGGTGAGGCAAAGTTCGCTGAGGTTGAGAGCCTGGAGTCTCACCCGTGGCCCCACCTGAAGGACTACTTTTTTTTCGAGGCCAGGGATAAGTCCAACGAAAAAACTCTCCACTTCCAGTGCGTCCTGTGCCAACCCAAGAAGATCACCATCAAGGGACAAGCGAAGAGTCTGTACAATTTAAAGTCGCATATCAACCGGAAACATCCGGCGCATGCCACCCAGTTCGAGGAGGACATCAAGGCCGGCTCTTCACGTGGGAAACACAGACTATCTGTTAGCAGCAGCGCTAGTAGCCAGTCGTCACAGCCATGTGCAAAGAGAGCGCGGCAGCCCAGCTTTGGTGAGACTTTTTCCAAAACTGCTGGAACTGATGTCAACCAGTCTATGGTGGACAAACAGATTGTGGACCTGTTTGTCCACAACATTCTGCCATTACACGTAGTGGAGTCCCCCACCTTTGTTGGCCTGATAAAGATGTTGAACCCCATCATGACGTCCATGTCCCGTCGCACCCTGAGCAGGAGCATCTTGGCCAGCCATGACCAGCTGGAAGAGTATCTCATAAGGTATTTGTTAATCAGTTTTCTTATTTTTAGAATGGTGTAGTTTATGGTTCAATGATTGTCTAGTTTGACTTTGTTGATCGTAGTGAAAAGAATAAACAGAGTTACATCGCAACAGTCGACAGCAGACAAATAAACTGACCTTATATTATGACCATCCATTCAGAGGTGGGTAAAGTTCACAAAAATTGTCCTCTACATTTGAAAACAGGAGTTTGGTCCTCAATCGAACAGAGTCTACCAGACTATAATGTTTGAAAACACAGTTACAGTCAACCAACATCTATAATCAGTGTCCCTATTAACCTTTTACAAATTAAGGTTATTACTTTCTATTTTGTTTCATTAAACATATCTATACATTTATTCAGTTTATCTATTGATAGTCATTTACACCATGCAGAAAGTTACAGAGCACAATAACACGTATGATGTAAACAAACATCAAATTAACCAATTAATATTTCTGTCAAATAATGTACCAAGAAGGACAGTTTACACTGAAGATTCATGTGTTGCAATAAGCAATTAATCATTTATTAAGTTACTCACATGATGGTAAAATGAGCTCAATAATTTCTACTCCAATGAACTATATCATGTGAGAGATTAGTTTCAGATCTTTTTATATTGTGCTCAACTTTATTTATACAGTGTAAATTTATGATAAATATTAATGTTTTGTTTTTAAATGCAGATTGCTTGAGGACATCCCCTGGGTTGCGACCACTGCAGACTGTTGGTCTGCCCACAACAAGTCCTATCTGGGCATGACGGCACATTGGCTGGACCCCAAGACTCGCACAAGACGGCACGCCCTCTTGGCCTGCACTCAGGTCAAAGGTCATCACTCCTCCGATGTTCTCGCCCAGGCCATGCTGGTTACCCATTCCAAATTCAATCTGCAAGACAAAGTGACCAGAACCACGACGGATAACGGTAAAAACTTTGTGAAGACGTTTGTGCAGTTTGGTGCAGAAGCCGAGTTCTTGCCAAACGTTCCTGAAGCCGCTGCTGATTCGGAAGAAGATTGGATCCGGGATGTGGATCCCGAGGCTGGAGGCGTGGAGTACATCTCCGTTGATGCCACCCTTGACAAGTCCAGCAACCTGGGCCTTAACCTGCCAACGCACATGAAGTGTGCAGCTCATACCTTTAATCTGGTAGCCAGTGTGGATGCCAGTGAGGCTCTGAACTGCGCTCTGTTCAGGTCAGCCTACAGGAAGGCCATGTCCAAAGCTCGGGCGCTGTGGAACCTGCAGAGCCGCAGCACGGTGGCGGCAGCCTGCATATTTGACGCGTTGAAGAGGAGGTTGGCGGTCCCCACCGGTACCAGATGGATCTCAACTTATGACTCTGTTGTAATCCTCAACAGCCTGCTTGAGAAAAACAGGGATTCTGTGAACAGGGTGACGACACAGCTGAAGCTGCAGCCCTTCACCGACTCTGATGTCGGCTTCCTGAGTGAATACGGGCAGGTGATGTGTAACGTCGCTAAGGCTTTGGATAAAATCCAGGGGGAGGACCAGGCCTATCTCGGTAGCCTTCTGCCAACAGTAGCAGCCACCGTGATGAGGCTGAAGGAGGTCAAGTTAAAGCGTCTGCTGCATTGCAGTCCTCTGGTGGACGCGATACTGGCAGGAATCTCTAAAAGGTTTGGGCCCCTCCTGGAAGACCTGGAGTGCCAGTTAGCTGCTGCCTTCCATCCTAAGTTTCGTCTGTTCTGGTTGGAGCAGTTCAATAACAGCCAGGTTGGCAGAGTGACCAAAGCAATGGAGGCGGTCGTACTGGCAGCCCTGAGCGCGCTCAGTGAGGAGGGCAGTGACACCCCCAGCAATGAGGAGGAGGAGGAGGATGAGGAAGACGACTTCTTCAGCAACATCACTCGGTCCTGTGACGGCAGGAGCCACAGGTCGCTGAAGTGGAAGGCTCAGAACCTGGTGAAGACCTGGCTGGAGGCCGGATCCAAGGACGCCATGACGGATCGGGCCTTTCTGGGCGAACAGGTCTTGATCGACTTGTTCACCAAATATAACACGCCTGTCCCGTCCAGCGCTGCCGTCGGGCGCCTGTTCTGTCAAGGCAACGACGTTCTGAGGGCCAGTTTGTCGGATATTAACTTTGAGAGTCTGATGTTTATGAAGGGAAACCAGCATCACATCGAGGACATGACCAAGGCCCAGTTAGAGTAGACACACTGCAAAACACAATGTTTTTACCAACTTTCTAGTCCAAATATGTTTCTAAGCTTGAAACACAAAACTATCTTATATGCAACTTTTCAGAAAGCTAATGAATGTTTTTTTTAAGTCAATAATTTCTAAATATTGATGAAAAAGTACCAATATCTGATTATTATTTCACTTATTACATTTTTCTTGTGTTATAAGTGAAACTAGAACTTTTTCACAAACTTTGAGGAATTATTTACCTAAAGCAAAGCTTCTACATCTTCCTGAAAAGTTACTTATAAATTATTTGCCTTATTTCAAGTGTACTAAGATATTTGCTCTACTTGGTAAAAACATTTTTAAGTTTAGTTAAAGATGCAAATAAAATGAAATTAAACTTTTATTTTTTGTACTATGTTTACGCCATTTCACACACTACTTGATGTTTTTAACCAGTGAAGCTGTTTTGTTTCATTTTATTCATTTAGTTATGCTTGTTATCTTGTTGAATTGATGTTTTGTTTTAAACAGCAAATAAATCAACTGAAAAAACTGTTAAATTTGATTTTGCTCATCTGTGTACATCACTTGATCTTGGCATCATGAGTGTTTTTGTGGAAATAAAAAGGTGCCGAAATAAAAATTAGGGTCATTATCAATATCCTGTATGAATAATATACAGATATTTAAAGATATTAAATACTTCTGATGTATCACAGGTGCAGTCCTTTGAACTCTGAATCGATTCAAAATGCTCAAATTAATTTTAGTCTGCTTAATCATTTGTAGAAATGTAATTTGCACAATTTTACTTAAGAAAATGCCATACAGCAGAACTAACCTAATACTGATCATTTAAATAACAGTTTTGTGCGAACCCCCCTTGTTTTGGTTTGTTTTACGCTGTTCTCTCTCCTGACCGTTTGAACTCTTTGAAATGTTAGCCATTTGCTTCAGATTCAAAAGGTGGTGCAAATATGTCATGCAGAAACATTTGTGACATTCTATCAGAAGTGAGAACATTTCAACAGATGCAATCATGTTGAAATTCTTTATAGCTACGACTTTATTTACATGCATGAAAAGACACATTTTACCTCCATGTAACATAATTGGGAATTTGGTGAAACATTAAGCAGTTTTATAAATGTCTTAAAACCTTTTGAGGGCTTTAGGCTTTTCTTAACGTTGTTCAGAAAAGGATTGAAAGTTTATAATCTTCAGTGATGAAGACGTTTGGTGGAAAACTGGAGCCGCGTTCTCCACCTGTGATCTGCTCCACTGCAGTAAATTACGTTTATTCTGTACCCAGAAGGCATTGCTGCAGTTTGAAATCTACGTATGTCCTGTGTGCTTTTCGACTGAAGCCCTGCTGGGATCAATTAAGCAAAATCAGAAACAGAGTTAGCAAAACTCAAGTATAAAACTGGAGCAATGAGCGAGAAATCTGTCCAAAGACTCACTTCCTGAAGGTCAATCGTACAGGTACGTGTGGAAAAAAGCAGTTTTTGAATTTGTCCCTGTTGTGTGACGTTGGTTTAAATGAATGTTTTGTCACATTTTAATCAGCACCTTTCTGTGTCGATTAGACCGTCCCACGTTGTTCAGAAGACAAACAACTAGACGTCAAAGCAGTGAAACACAGGTGAGAAAATTCACACACAAATTGCTGAACAATGTTTTAATTCACTACATAAATATTTACGCCATTCATATTGGTATTTAGTAGCAGCACCGATCTATATGGATATGTCTCAATCAAGAACATCTAGATGCTTTTTTTCTCCATTCTTCCTGCTGAACTGTTGAAGTGTCAATCACACTGTTGCGCTGCTCATTCCTATTAGCTCTGCTACGCTGCAGCTAGCACATCCTGTTGTGATTGGTAGATAGCATAGCCACGCAGGATGGTCAAACGGTTTTCCTGTAACACAAAGTTGTTTCTCCCATATTAGAACAATTAGGAGCAAGGACACGAGATTGATTGACAGCACCAAGACCCTCCTGGCTCTGACTGGTTGTTTTGGGTCGGACGGCAATAGTAGCTCAAGGAGGAGATCAATCTTTTCACAAAGAATCATTAAATTTTAACGGAGTTTTAACAAAAATGTAAAAAAAAAAAGTTTAAATAAAAGTTACACACCACACCTTGTCTTTATTTGCCAAAACAATCAAATTTTGTTGATCGTTACTAATTTGTAAACACACAGAAATCTAGTAAAAGTACAAGATGAACACCAAGAACGTCAAATAAAAAATCACAAAAGGCGAGGACTTAAACATTTAAAACCAGAACTTAATTATCGCTTTCTGCAGGACTGCAGGCTTCGAACCAGAGTCCCACCAGTGGAAAGCGACGACAGCTGCCTCAGTGACAGCGACGCCAGCGACGAGGACAACAGACCGAAACCAGGTGATGAAAGCAGCAGTGATGAAGACTCCGACAGCGACAACGATCCAGCTGCCAGCACCAGCGCCGCTACCGCATGGGCTCAACCGGCATCTGCAGAAACGAGACGATGGCGAAGGTTGTCATGGGAGACGGTGCAGTCAGAGGACTCTGCGAAAGACGTCCCGACATGGCGAGGTTCTCTTCCCACGTCTGATGGGTTCTCTGATGAAACCAGAGAACCCATTCAGTATTTCCGGGACTTCTTTGACGCGGATCTTTTGGATATTATTGTAGAACAAAGCAATCTGTATTTCTCTCAAGAAAGCACACGCAATCGTTACACTGGACTCAAGCTGGATCGAAATGAACTCGAGCAGTTTATCGGGACTTTAGTGTACATGAGTATTCTACACCTTCCAAATTCGGGAATGTACTGGTCCAGTGAGTGCAGAGTAGAGTATGTGGCTGATGTGATGACCCGGGAGAGATGGAAGAAGATTAAGGAGTTTCTTCATTTCAACGACAACAGCACCATGGCCGCCAACAGCGGAGACGCACTCTTCAAAATCAGGCCGGTTTTTGATTCACTTCTCCAAAAGTTTAACAACCTCCCTAAAGATCAGATGCTGTGCATTGCTCAGCAAATGGTCCCTTTAAAATGTGATTCTAGTCTGGTGCAATATATCCCTAAAAGGTTACGCAGATGGGGATACAAGATCTTCGTGTTGTGTGATACAAAGGGCCTGATTCACTCGTTCAATGTAGTTACAGGGAAAATGGATCCTCTACCTGGAGAACCAGACATCGGGGCAAGTGGAAACATCGTCCTGAAGCTTGCACAAGTCATCCAGGGTTCTGTCAATCATCTATTGTATTTTGACAGTCAGTTTACGTCCTTTGATTTGTTTGCAGCTCTCACAAATAAGGGGATACCAGCCCTTGGCGCTGTGGAGCAAAATGGCCTCCCAGGCTGCAACTTTAGCACCGACTCTGAGATGAAGAAGAAGGGATTGGGGTCATTTGAGGAGAAACGGGTTGCCGTCGATGATTTGGAAATAAGAGCAGTCAAGTGGTTTTACTATAAGGGGTTGATCGTTGCTAGCACCTTTGCTGGTGCTCAGCCTATGACCAACGTCCAAAAATGGAACAGAAAGCTGAAGCAAAAACATTCAGTGGAATATCCAAACATCATCAACCTGTACAACACGTTTGTGGCCGGCATCGATGCCCTTGATGTGCTGATTACATCCTATCGCACCCAGATTAGGTCCAGGAAGTACTACCACAGGTTGTTTTGTCATTTCCTCGATATGGTCATTGTGAACAGCTGGCTGTTATACAAACGTGATTGCGAATCGCTGGGTATTCCAAGACGGAGGCAGAAGGACTTTCTTGCTTTTAGGGTTTCAATTGCACAAGCTCTTTTCATGCAAGGCAAAGACCTGTCCAAGAAGAAGAGGGGATGGCCTTACTTTGACGTGGAAAGTGAATTTGAGAAGAAGAAACGTCGCGGCCCAGCTAAGGATATTCCGACACTGAAAGTGCGTTCAGATGCTGTCGGTCACTGGCCGGTGGTGGAAAGAGGACGGCAACGCTGCAAGATGCCTCAGTGTAAGGGCCAAACCGTCTTCAAATGTTCAAAGTGCAAAGTGCACCTGTGCATCAAGAAGAACAAGACCTGTTTTCGACAATTTCACAAGTAACTCTTGTTTTGTTGGTGTTCTTTCTGCAAACAAGGAGATACCAATCCTCTTCTGTGACTGCAGCAAAAATGATTGAACACTCACTCTACATATCAGAGACTGGAAAATGTATACATTTACAATCACAGGGGATGTTAAAATGTATAATTCCTAAATTTAGATCTACTATACTCAGCAAATCTTGATTTAAAATTAATTCAACCAAGCAGCTTTTTCTTTTCTGATTCCTTGTGATTAATTCAGAATTCTGTTTTTTTTAAATTACGGTGATTCCACATGTGAAATATGAATACAGTACCATTTCATTTTCTGCTATTTGTGCCATGTGAAAAATAAAGTGATAAATCTAATCTCTCGCAAAGGTAATATATATACATGTGTGTATGAGAAGTACCTCATTTATTAATAAAACTGTATACAAGAATATAGTTTAAGATAGATACTCTGGCTCACACTAAGCATTTAATGCCACAAAGAAGAAAATGACTGTTTTTATCAATTTAGATAGATGTGTGTGTGTCTATGGAATGAATCAAATCCCCATGAGCCACACTCCTCACCACTAGGTAGCGGTAAAGCGTAACTAACAGCTTTTGCCAACCGATAATTAAACTCAAGAAGAAGAACTGTGATGCTAGCAGCGTTAGCTTACCTTCTGCTTGCACTCACCCTGGAGACTTTTGACCATCTGCGGGACGAATATGTGAATGTTTACCGTAACGATGTCTTCAGTCCAGCTAAAACGAGACTCGATCAGCGGGCAGTTAACTCCTGCTGCAGAAACATTCACGGAGTTTGGAGAAATGATCGTGAAGGAGGAGGAAGAGACGGGCGATCAGCGCAGACTGCTGGGTTTCTCCCGGACTCCTCAGTTCGCTTCACGCCGAAAAGGTAGGGAACTCAAATGATGCCAACGTCTCACTGATGACGTTTCGGTTTTAAAGCGTTCATTTTGGGACACATCGGCGGAAATTAGGCACTGAAGCTGAAGTTGGCGTTGCAGAGGGTCGTTGGGAAGAAAAAAAAAAAACACTATATAATGACAGAACCCTCTGAAATCAATTACCAAACACTGTATAGCTTTATACTGAATATCTAGTTTATTTACTCTGCGTTAATGTCACTGAATAATTCTTAGATAATTTAGATCAGGGCTGTCAAACTCCAGTCCTCGAGGGGCACAGGTACAAAACACTGGATTGAAATGGCTTAATTACCTCCTTGAGTTGATAATGTCTCCAGAGCCTTGCTAAGGACCTATTTATTCCATTCAGGTGTGGTGCAGCAGAGGCACATCTAACAGCTGCAGGACAGCAGCCCTTGAGGACTGGAGTCTGACACCTGTGATTTAGATCAATGTTTCCCAACCCTGGTCCTCCAGGCACACTGCCCTGCATGTTTTAGGTGTTTCCTTGCTTCAGTCCAGCTGATTTCAATTGATCACTGATTAACAGGTGTTTGTTGAACTGCAATCAGTTGAATCAGGCACATTAAAGCAGGGAAACCTCTAAAATATTGAGGATCAATAATAATAATGATTAGATTAAGAGTAGGTCATACATATTTAAATGAAACTTTATATTTAATAGGGAAGAAAAATAATGATGAGTGTGAAGAATGTGGAGAGAAAGAAAACGTAGAACATGTATTGATGAACTGTAAAACATGAACGTGAAAGGGAGAAATTGAGAAGAATAGTTGGAAGGACAGATCAAGAATGGAGTTTGAAAGGATTACTGGGAAATGATGGAAATATAATGGATATTTGCATATTAAGGAAAGCATTATTTATTTATCTTCAAAATACAAAATATTAAAATAGAATCTGACTGATGTAAAATACTGTTGCTACACACTCGTGTACAGTAGGTGGCGGTATGCACCTTAAAGTTGCTTGCGATCCGCCATAATAGAAAAGAAGAAGAAGAACGTTGAGGACCAGGGTTGGGAAACACTGATTTAGATGGATGCAACCACAAAAAAGTGTGATGAAGTGTGACCTCAACAAAATGATTTTAAATGTATTGTTAATTCAAGTAATTCATGAAAATATTTTAATTTAGGACAAAACAGTTTTAACAAATTCAAACCAGATTAAAAATACATGAGGAGTTTAAGTTCCTTTTAAATCAGAAAGGTGTAGAAAATTCTCGAGGTAAGCCTTTGGTTAGATTATTTTTCTAATATAATGGCAAATAATGCATCCAAAACAAGAATATTTAAAACTTATTTGATTATTGCGGGTACATTTTGAATTGTAATAATTTAATATTGTTGCTAATTGTTTTACCGAGTTTTCATTTTTTTATTAAATGTATCATTTTTATAATATAAAATATATACAATATATATTCTGTATTTAATATTTTTATTATTTGCTGACCATTTCATCGATCACACATTGATTTATTTTCTCCTATAATATTTTCTCCCTTCCTGTTTTCACCTTTATTTATTTACAGATTTCTTTCTATTTCCCTCATGTTTTGCTTTTCCTTCTGACTCTTTGTAGGAGGTAAAGTGACAAAGCGGTAAGGATGAGGGAAGGGAGACAGTTTCTGTCTTATTGATCAACAAGAAGATCCAAGCTCTAAGTTGGGAAAGTTCTTATTTTAAATTTTTTGATGCAATATTTGCCACTTTATCTGCTTCATTGAGCCATTTAGTTATTCATATTTTTGTTGCCAATTAAGTCTTCTACATGACCACAGATGTTCTAAAAGGGGGAAAGTTTATTGCAGAACGTTATTCTAGAAAGAGATGAAGCAGAGGAGAGAAAAAAAATTTGGAGGAAAGGGAACAATTTAAATCAAATAGTTTAGATTATATTTGAGGCCGACTCAGCGAAGACAGAAATCATGTGTTCAATTAAACTGTTTAGACATTTTTTTCAACAAAGTTGTTACTATTGAGAGAAATGCATCTGAGACGGATGAGAATAGAAAAAGGATGAGGATATGAAGCCAAAAGGGAATAGAGAGCCACATAAACTGTTATGATGACAAATAGAGAAGAAATGTAAAAGGAACAGTAATTATAAAGGTCGTATTTTTTTAAAACATACCATAGCTTTTTAGACTACAATACATTCAGACTAAATTCCTGTTTTTCCAAAACATTTTAGGATTTAATACTTAAGTTAGCTTCTTGTACATTAAAGTTAAATGTTTTGTTGAAATCAACTATAGAAAAATCTTCTACTGTGTTTTTGTTTCTAGACGATCAACAGAATTGTGTTTGGGAAGAGGTGGTTTCTTCTGACCAGCAGCTCTGGAAACAGGAGACGGATTCCAGTTTGGACCAGGAGGAACCAGAACCTCTGCAGATGAAAGAAGAGCAGCAAGAGCCAGAACATCCATGGACTAAAGAGGAAGTATTGGAGATTTGCATCGGTGACCATGAAGACCAACTTGAGCTGAAGCAGGAGACTGAAGATATGGTGACTTCAAATGATGAAGAAAAGAATCACATTAAACCAGAACCAATCAGGAACCAAGTCATCTCTCAGGACTTCAGTGAACCTGAGAATCAGGATCAAGAAGGAAACCATCATAAAGACTCAGGATCAAAGCAAGATAAAGCACAGAAACCAGAGAAGAGATGTCTGAAAACCATAAAGCGTGACAAATGTGACAATTCAAAACCCAGAAGGGACATTTTCACTCAAAACAGTCACTTGACCCAGCCATTGAAAAGGCACATAGGTGAGAAGCGTTTTCCATGTACAACATGTGGAAAATGTTTTATTAAGAAAGGACATTTAATAGTTCACATGAGAATTCACACAGGTGAGAGGCCTTTCAAATGTCTTTCCTGTGGGAAAAGCTTCACTAAAAAATCAGTTCTTGATGAACATGTCAGAATTCACTCAGGTGAGAAGCCTTTCTCTTGTGTGATTTGTGGCAAAAGTTTTGGCAGAAAATGTAATTTGACTTATCACATGATGCTTCACACAGATGAAAGGCCTTATTCCTGCAACAGCTGTGAAAAAACATTCAAATCAAAAGTTTCATTGAATGATCATATGAGAATTCACACAGACGAGAAGCCATTTTTGTGCATAACTTGTGGGGAAGGGTTTATTCGAAAATGCCAATTAATAGTTCACATTAGAACTCACACTGGCGAGAAGCCTTTTACCTGTCAGTCCTGTGGAAAAAGTTTCATTACAAAATCTGATATGAATAAGCATGTCAGAATTCACACAGGTGAGAAGCCCTTTAAATGTCTGTACTGTGGAAAAAGCTTTACTAGAAAATCAGATTTTAATAAGCACATCATAATTCACACAGGTGAGAAACCTTTTAAATGTCTGTACTGTGGTAAAAGCTTTATAAGAAAATCAGATTTTAATAGGCACGTCAGAATTCACACAGGTGCGAAGCTTCTCTCTTGTACGATTTGTGAGAAAACGTTCAATGAAAAGGCTCATTTAACCAATCACATGAGGTGTCACACAGATGAAAGGCCTTTTTCTTGTAATATTTGCAAAAAAACTTTCAGAGCAAGAAGTTCATTAACTGAACACATGACAGTTCACACAGGTGAGAAGCGCTTTTTGTGTGTTACCTGTGGAGAACGGTTTAATCGAAAAGGCCAGTTAGTGGTTCACATTAGAAGACACACAGGTGAGAAGCCCTTTCTGTGTGGGATCTGTGGAAAAGCTTTCCATCATAGTCACACCTTAAGAGTTCACTTCATGGCTCACACATTAGAGACTCATTTTCAATGCACAACATGTGGAAAAAGTTATGAAGAAAAAGTACATTTCACAATTCACATGAGAACCCACACAGATGAGAAGTCTTCTACTTGTACGATTTGTGGCGAACAATTTGCTCAAAAAGGGGATTTGTCTGATCACATGAGAATTCACACAGATGAAAGATCTTTTCCCTGTGATATTTGTGAAAAAACCTTCAGATCTAAAGATGCATTGAATAAACACCAGAGAGTTCACACAGGTGAAAAGCCATTCTTTTGTGTGATTTGTGGCAAAGGTTTTTCTCAAAAAGTGCATTTGACGAATCACATGAGGACTCACACAGATGAAAGGCCTTTTCCCTGTAATATTTGTGAAAAAACATTCAGAAGAAAAGATTTATTGAATAGACACATGAGGGTTCACACAGGGGAGAAGCCATTTTTGTGCAAGACATGCGGAAAAGCATTTTGTCACAGCAGTAGCTTAAAAACTCATTTTGTAACTCACACAGACGAGAAACCTTTTCAATGTGTTGTGTGTGAAAAAAGTTAGCTTAGAAAAACAGATTGGATACTTCACATGAGAACTCTCTAGAGTTCTCATTCTAGTCAGTTCTCATGAAAGGAACAATAGTTTTGTTTTTGTTACATTAAATTAGAAACAAAAATGTTGAACAAGTTGTTAAAGTTTCGTGCATTTCTTTATAATTCATTCCTGAAAATTTTAATTTAAATTATTTTCTCTCAAGTGAACCTCTTCTTTTACAGATGATATTCTTCATAGTGTTGCACAGCTTTACCCAAAGGGTGAAGCCTTGTAAAGCCTTATGTTTGTTGTAAATACAGTAAGTATGAACTTTGCTTTTGAACAGTGCCGTAAAAAAATTTAATTGCAAAGAGCATATGCAATAAAAATGTACGACATGTATTTGATGTCTGGTGCTCATTTACCTCACTAACTATAGATCTCTTTTATCTGTGCAAATTACATTTAGTGGTTTCAAGCAGGTACTGTTTAACCAGATCTGACTTTTTTGCAATGAAAAACACTTTCAGAGTGAACTATCATAATGAAAACACGACAAATCCATTTTACAATATTTTAATAAAGAGTGGTGTCTGGATCTCAGCAAGTGTGTTAATTGTTTTGAGAAAGGAACTAGCTGTGGTGCAAACCTTAATGCGAGAAAAGCAACGAAGCTACTGAGGAAAAATTTCAGAACGGAAACGTCCTCAGTCGGCAGAACGTTTTCACATTTGGTTACATATTTTAGACTAACAGAGTTTAACTCTGGTGCTCAAGATAAATAATTGTGAAGCAGGGAAAATGCGACAAGCTAAATGTGATCATTTCTCATCTTTGTGTTTTTTTTGTTCATTATTTTTTTACGATTTCATTGTTTAGCTGTTGCCCTGTGTTTTATCAACAATAATAATTCTACAATTTGTGTACTTAAAAAAAATTAATTTAGTAAAACTTGCAAAATATTAAAACTTCAGAATGTTAAAGAACTTTGTTTACAGGCTGGAGTCTGTGGTTCACTTTTATTCTGAAATCCAGAAACCACAGATTTTTTTTTTTTTTCTTAAAAGTTAAACAGCATTAAAGTTGTTTCTATTGTTTGGTTTAAAGTTTGAATTATTGTTTAGTTATAAACTGCTTGATGTTTGGTGCTAATTTATCAGGCTTGGTGAATATAAAATATAAAAAGAATATAAAATCAAATCCTTTTTTTTCTGTCACACAGAACATTTTTATGAGCTCCAAGCACTTCCACTAGAGTGTTTTTGCTCAAAGACATAAACCACCATCATAAAGTTACGCAATTACATTTTTGGCTCTTCCACAGGCAATATTTTATTATCTTTTTCTGACATGTTTTGCATGACAGTATCTTGCTATTTGCGGTCAGCCCAGCTGGTGGCGGTAACGATCTGTTTAAATGTTTGCTAACCGCCATTACATATCAAGAAGAAGAAGAAGACGAGCGTTAGCTTTCCTTCTGCTTACTGAAGAGACTTTGATCCTCTGAATATGTGAGTGTTTGCTGTAGAAATGTCTTCAGTCCAGCTTGAGCGAGAGTTTATCAACGAGCAGCGAACTGCTGTTAAGGAAACATTCACGGAGATTAAAGAAATCATCGTTAAAGAGGAAGAGACGGACGATCAGCACCGACTGCTGGATTTCTCCCTTTTACACGGAAAAGGTATTAAATACAGGCGATGCTAACGCTCTAATGCCGACTGCGGTTTTAATGTCATGTTTTTAGCGCTTTATTAGCGGAGATGATCAACCAAGATAAAGTTGCCTTTCGGTTGTAGCTTCAGCTTTAAGAAACGGCTAACGATGAAGCTTCTTTCTGCCATGAACATTTTTAATTTGTTCCTCTTTTTAAACCTGGACAGGATTGTTTCATGTGAATATCTGAGTCTTTCAGACATAGTTTTGTGATTTTCATAATAAATTATAATTAGTTGGTAGAGTCACTTAACTTGACTTACTGCACCATTCTAACATGCCATGTGAGGTTTTAAGGAAGCCCAGACTGCTTGTAGAGCTCAAATTAATTGTCATTTCCTTCGTACAGATCTAAAACTGCCTCATGCTACAGGATATTGTCTTTAATGAATTAATTGAATCTTCATCCGATTCAGCTAATTTTAGGACTAAATACTTCTCAAAGCCTGTTTATATGCATGAATTAAAGTGAATAGAAACCCTCTCTCCTGTTTTGTTGGATTTCCAGATGATCTACAGGATTATGTTTGGAAAGAGGAGCAGCAGCAGTTCTGTAAGCAGGAGAGTGATTCCAGTTTGGACCAGGAGGAACCAGAACCTCTGCAGATTAAAGAAGAGCGCCAGGAACCAGTACTTTCGTGGATTAAAGAGGAAGTATTGGAGATCTGCATAGGTGAGCATGGAGAGCAGCTTGAACTGAAGCAGGAGACTGAAGATACATTTTTGTTGACTCCTTCACACAAAGAAAATTACCACATTGAACTGGAACCAATGAGAGACCAAATAATCTCTGAGGACTTAAATGATATTGAGGTCCAGGATCAAGAAGGAAACCATCAGAAAGACTCAGGATCAAAGCACAATAAAGTGCAGAAACCAAATAAGAGATGTCAGAAAACCATGAAGCGTAAAAACTGTGCAAATTCAAAACCAAAAAGACATGGCAATTTGTGTTCTTGTAAGTTATGTGGTGATTTCTTACCTCAAAATAGTAACTTGGCTGAGCACTTGAATTATCACACAAGTGAGAAGCGTTTTCCATGTGCAACATGTGGAAAAAGTTATATAAACAAAGGACATTTAACTGTTCACATGAGAATTCACACAGGTGAGAGACCTTTCAAATGTCTGTCTTGTGAAAAAAGCTTCACTACAAAACCTTTTCTTGAGGCGCATGTCAGAGTCCACACAGGTGAGAAGCCTTTCTCTTGCACCATGTGTGGCAAAAGTTTTACTCAAAAAGGTAATTTGACCACTCACATGAGGCTTCATACAGATGAAAGGCCTTTTTCCTGTGATGCCTGTGAAAAGACTTTCAAAAGAAAAGATTCACTTAATGAACACATGAGGGTTCATACAGGTAAGAAGCCATTTGTGTGCAAGACGTGTGGAAAACACTTTAATCGGCGATATCTGTTGATGGTTCACACAAGAATTCACACTGGTGATAAGCCTTTCAAATGTCTGTCCTGTGGAAAACGCTTCACTACAAAACCTGGTCTTGATGCACACGTCAGAATTCACACAGGTGAGAAGCCTTTCTCTTGTATGATTTGTGGCAAAGATTTCACAGACAAAGGTCATTTGACCAATCACACAAAGTGTCACACAGATGAAAGGCCTTTTCCTTGTAACACGTGTGGAAAAACATTCAGATCAAAACATTCATTGAAAGAACATATAAGAATTCATACCGGTGAGAAGCCCTTTCTGTGTGTGACCTGTGGAAAAAGGTTTAATCAAAAAAATCAGTTAAAGGTTCACATAAGAAGTCATACAGGCGAGAAGCCATTTCTGTGTGTGACCTGTGGAAAGGGATTCAACCAAAAACACCAGTTAATTGTTCACACAAGAAGCCATACGGGTGAGAAGCCCTTTTTGTGCGTGATCTGTGGGAATGCATTCAGCGACGGCAGTAGCTTAAAAGCTCACTTCTTGACGCACACAAATGAGAAACCTTTCCAATTTGTGACGTGTGGAAAAGGTTTGATTAATAAAAGTCAGTTAACGGTTAACATGAGAACTCGCAAGGAAGAGAGGCTTTTCAAATGTCTGTTCTGTGGAAAAAACTTCACAAGAAAATCTGTTTTCGATGAGCATGTCAGAATTCACACAGGTGAGAAGCCTTTCACTTGTATGGTTTGTGGAAAGGGTTTTACTCAAAAAGGTAATTTGACTTCTCACATGGCACATCACACTGATGAAAGGCCTTTTTCCTGTAATTCGTGTGAAAAGACTTTCAAAAGAAAAGATTCATTAAATAAACACATGAGAGCTCACACAGATGAGAAGCCACAAGAATGTACATAAGACGCCTTTTATGCTAGTATGACGTGTAAAAATGTCCATGTCATTTTAATCGGTAATCCAACAGTTAATTTGAAAACCTGCAACTGAAAAATTTTATATTGTGAACCTTGTAAAAATGTCCAGCATCGCAATTCGAAAAATGTTTACATCTGTTTCCCTCATTTGATTTAATGTTTAAATTTTAGAGTTTTAACATTTGACTTGGCAAAAAGCCGTTTGAATTAACAATACAAATTTATTTAGAGATGCTAAACTCCTCTAGAATTTTTAACTTTCTAGTTTCTTTAATGTGCAAATTTAAAAACTAATTTCAGTGATTCTTCGGATGTGTTCTGTAAAGTTGTGTTCTTTGTATTTTGGTTTTCTGTTGTGAATGTTGCTCCTTAATGAGTCGGAAGGATTAAAAAATGCTGCAATGTTTAATATGGTTTCCTATGAATGACAAATATCTTTGTTTTCTCACATTTTCAGACAACCTAAAAAAGTAATTATTTTGTAAGAATATGTTTACAGAATCTGATCAGTTATTATTTTTGTGGTCAATGTTTGGTCAATTTAGTTGTTTACTTAAACAAATGAGTTTGAACATGTTGGTTGGCTGTCGGTGAGAAAATTGGAACATTTCAATAAAGAAACCTGAACACAGTATGAAACAGAAAAGAAACATGTTTGAGTTACTGGGGATGCTCCTTTTTCTATTTGGATGATCACATATTTATATTTTGTCTGTAAAATATGTTGTATGGAGAAAAGATGAAAAAAGTAGTCCTTAATTGTTGAATTGATGCGGAACAGAAAAGGTTAAGAGTAAAGTAATACAAGAACGCCAAATATACTGAATCATTTTACAAAAGTAAATGTTTTGGTTCCAGTGTTACGTGCTTGTTCTCAGTTTGAGACAGAAGGACAGCTTTTGGACATTGCACCAAATGAAAGACAACTTTCAGGGAAACTTTTGGCTCCACATTCAACCTGAGAGTCGATGACGACATTTCTGTTCAACTGCAACTGAGAAGGTCGATTTTTTTTTTTTTTTTTTTTTTTTTATGCTTTGAAAATAAATCAGCGCAGCTGGATCTGTGTTGATGACATGAGACTGAAACGCTCCAGTTTGGAGCTAAACATTCATTCACTCATATCCCAGAAAGAAGCGGCACCACCCTTATTTCTATGATTCAAAAAAGACGGCAGTAATTGAGTTGATATTTTCATTTCAGGTTGTAGATATTAAAGTGTCGATGTAGGAGCAAATTTAAGGTCAACTGTTCAGGAGTTTTTGTTGAATGGGTGAAGTGGACGTAAAAGGAAAATATGAAATACCTACTTAATCCAGAAGATGGCAGCAGTAGTTGGTGTAAAGTTTACATTCTTGGACAGTTTCACATCACAAACAGTCCATTTTACCAGAGTTTTAACTCAAAGTAGGGAAAAGCATAAATAACGGTATTTCAGCATACACAGGAAATGTTATTGCAATATTAAATTCAGAGCCATGAAAATCAGTTATTTGTTTGGATTCCATTTCACAGCAGAACAAGGTAATTATTTGGTGGCAGATCAGAGATCTTAATATAAATTGAACATACACTTTACACATGATGAGCCTAATGATCAATTACTTATTGTATTATTGCATGTATATGTAATTGTATAATAAACAATCTGAAGCTACTGAAAAATCCCTAATCATTTTTTAATTTATTTTCTCATTTATTTATCTATTTTGGTTTATAGATTACTTTTCTTTTTTTTCTCACTTGTTTGTGTTTGGAAGCTATTTCCGCTTTGAATACATCTGACAGTGATACCGTATTTGTTGTACATGCAGTAAATAACTGAAAAAAGAAAGAAAAGAACATTAAAAATGCATCTTGCTGTTGACCCTCCAGACCAGCTGGTGGCGGTAAAGACCTGATTCGATGTGTGAAGAAGAAGCATGAGCTAAAACGTGGTCATAGCAACGTTAGCTTTCCTTCTGCTTGGAGTTATTCTGTGGATTTTGTCCATTTATGGGCTGAATATCTGAATGTTTGCTGTCAGAATGTCTTCAATCAAACCTCAACGAGAGTTGAGCAACGAGCAGGAAACTCCTGCTGCAGAATCAGAGTTTAATGGGACCGTAAAGAAGGAGGAAGAGATAAATGACTGGGACAGACTGCAGGATTTACACCCAACTGGTATGAAACGATGTTACAATATATCATGTGACCAGCGTTTATTACCGCAGGGATGTCAAACTGATTTTAGTGTTGGGTTATATATGTTCTCAAATGGATGGTTGTGCCAGAATTAAACCCATGATCATACTGTTAAAATACTAGTAAATAGATGTCTAAATTTGTTAAATATTTCTTAAAATTAAATGATATTGAACATTTTCCACATGGATCAATCCAGCTGGGACTTTGTGATTGTATTTGCAATCAAAATCACTTCAAATTCAGAAATATTTGCAAGACATTTAGTAATGTTTGTGCTTTAATTTTGATTTTTATTCTTCTCCTTGATCAGACTATAATGTTAAATGTTTTTGAACATTTTTGCAAAAAACGTGCGATAAACGCACAAGTATACATTAGAGCTCCTTGTGAGATTGAGCTGAAGTTAATTAGTTTCCTTTATATCTTCTTCCCTATTTAGAGTTGCATCATTCTCTTTTGGTTCTGAACTCTACCCCTTTTCCCGTTTTCTCTTGCCTAATATTTTCTTTCTCTCTGTATATCTTTTTTTTTTTTTTTTTTTTGTCTCTTTCTAGAATAATTGTTTCTGCAATAAATCAGCCAGTTTTTATAAACTGGCTCAAGGCATATCCAAGTAATCAGTTGCTTAGGGCCCCGGCACCACTAGGGGGCTCCCAAGAGCATCATATGTTTTTATTTATTATTGACGGATTTAATTTTTTTTTCATATTTTACACAACTGCTCCTAATTCTAAAAACAAAATATGCTAAACTTGTCACTTTAAAGTCAGGATTTGTCTGTACATACTTCCAAATTGTGAAAATAATTTTGAACCACTCTTTCAGAATGCAAATTAATTAGAGCATCTTTGCTTTATGCTGCTCCTGTAAGGTTAAAATCATTATGCATATAAGTATTATAGTATAATCTAATCTAGTCACAAATGACACAAACAATAGGAGGCATGTTACATTCATAGTGTAGCCTTGGAATAATGGCGTGGACCAAATTAAAATTGGTACCAGTTGGACTAGCAGATGAAACCTACAAAAAGCATTTCTCCTGTGTTTGCTTGCCTTTCTAGATCATTTACAGAATTATATTTGGAAAGAAGTGGCTCCCTCTGACCAGGAGCTCTGTAAACAGGAAACAGATTCCAATTTGGATCAGAAGGAACAAGAACATCTGCAGAGAAAAGAAGAGCATCAAGAACCAGGATATCCAAGGACTAAAGAGGAACCTTTGGAGCTCTGCATAAGTAAGCAGGAAGAGCAATTTGAATTGAAGCAGGAGAATGAAGATACATCAATAGTGAGTGCAACGCATGAAGACAAGTACCACATTAAACCAGAACCAATTATGGATCAAGTTGTCTCTCAGGATTATAGTCAAACTGAGCTCCGGGATTGCAAAGGAAATCCGAATAAAAACTCAGGATCACAGCAAAATGAAGGGCTGAAACAAAATAAGAGCCATCAGAAAACCATGAAGCGCAACAACTGTGTTAATAATTCAAAACGCAAAAGGGACAAGAAATCTCGCACAGAAACCGCTGTTTATTCTTGTAAAATATGTGGTGAGGGTTTTAGTGAAGGTAGTAACTTGTCTCAACATTTGAAAAGTCACAAAGGTGAGAAGCGTTTTCAGTGTACATGTGGAAAAAGTTTTACAAAAAAAGGAAATTTAACAGCGCACATGAGAATTCACACAGGTGAGAAGCCTTTTTCCTGTAACACCTGTGAAAAAACGTTCAGAATAAAACATTCATTAAATAAACACATGAGGATTCACTCGGGTGTGAGGCCATTTAAATGTCTGTCCTGTGGAAAAAGCTTCATCACAAAACCTGCTTTTGATAAACACGTCAGAATTCACACAGGTGAGAAGCCTTTCTCTTGTACCATTTGTGGTAAGGGTTTTATTGACAAAGGTCATTTGACTAATCACTTGAAGACTCACACAGATGAAAAGCCCTTCCCCTGTAACTCCTGTGAAAAAACCTTCAGATCTAAATATTCATTAATTGAACACATGACAGTTCACACAGGAGTAAAACCCTTTTCGTGTGAGACCTGCGGACAAGGATTTATTAAAAAACGACAGTTAATGGTTCACATGGGAAGTCATACAGGTGTGAACCCTTATTTGTGTGTCATCTGTGGTAAAGCGTTCAGCCACAGCGGTAGTTTAAAAACTCATTTCATAACGCACACAAATGAGGAGCCATTACATTGTGTGACGTGTGGGAAACGTTTCATAAGCAAAACAGGTTTAACACGTCACATGAGAATTCACACTGGTGAGAACCTTTTTAAGTGTCAGTTCTGTGGAAAAGGCTTCACTCAGAAATCTTTTCTGGATGATCACGTCAGAATTCACACAGGTGAGAAGCCTTTCACGTGTGTTATTTGTCTCAAAAGTTTCGCTCGAAAAGTTAATTTGACTGATCACATGAGAAGTCACACAGATGAAAAGGTGTTTTCCTGTAATACTTGTGAAAAAAGTTACAGATCAAAACCGTCATTGAACAAACACATGAAAATTCACACAGGTGAGAAGCCTTTTGTGTGCAACACTTGTGGAAAAAGCTTTTTTACAAAGTCTGAATGTAATAAACACATAAAAATTCACACAGGGGAAAAACCTTTTGTGTGTAACACTTGTGGGAAAAGCTTCGCCGCAAGTTCTGATTGCAACAAGCACATTAGAATTCACACAGGTGAGAAGCCTTACTCTTGTACCATCTGTGGCAAACGTTTTACTCTAAAAGCTTATTTGCCTCAACACATGATGAGTCACACAAATGAAAGGCCTTTTTGCTGTAATACCTGTGAAAAAACTTTTAAAAGAAAAGATTCACTGAGTAAACATGAGCGTTCACACAGGCGAGAAGTCCCTTTTGTGCAGGACCTGTCAAGCATTGAGCTAAAGTAAAAACTTGAAAACATTTCATTCTTAACACAAATCGGTGTACCATGCAGAAAAAGTTTAGTCTAACACAATCAAGTACCTGTTCCCTTCAGCTGTTGTACAAATAATGTCTACATCAAACATAGCTTAAAAGAAATTTGACTTTACAATGTGATGTCTTGAAAATGGCCTCTCTCCTTAAGAAGCTCCTTTGCTATCCAGTAGAATATTTTTACTTTAAACTGTTGACAAACATTTGGACTAAAGAAGTTCATATAAGCTCAGCCTACAAGCAGTTCCACCAGGTGTTTACTAATTGCTACTGCCACTAGTCTACAGGAGCAGAAGCACATCTTGAGACAGCAGACTTTATGGAAATGGGTGGTGCTTTATGTTAGCAAGTGTTTAGCGCCCCTGAATAGTTACCATGGAGATTAAATGATTTCTCAAACATGCATGAAAGAATCAAAACACAAACACACAAGTATGTTTTTGATGAGGGAATAACTAAAAATGATGTTCAAAGTTGATTTTTACATAATACCCCACATAAACAAATAATAATAAAACATGAGGACTCACACTGGTGACAAGCAGAAGCCACAGCAGACATTTGGATTTCCTAAATGACCCATATAGTTATAAACAAATGTGGATTTATTGAGAAAGGTTCAATAGGAGAAGCTTACCATAATTTCTCTGATCAGAAATAATTTCTCAGCATTTTGTCCTTTCTGGTCATCATACCAGTTGTTGCTTATTCCTTCCTACAGATTGCAAATCCTGTTGTTTCCATATCATCCTCTGGTTTTTTATTTTCTTATGCTGTGTCAAATTGTGCTGTCTGTATTAATGCTGAATTGTAGTTGTTGAACTGTCAAGCCAATGTTTTTGTTCAGTTATTCCTGAAACTGTCTTCCAAATCAAACATTTTCTGTCAGGTGAAGCTCAGTACTTTGCTTTCGCATGTTGTTGTGAATAAATTACTGTATTTTCCGGACTATAGAGCGCACCACACTGTAAGCCGCAGCTATAAATTTAAATAAATAAAAATAAAACTGGAAACGTACAAATATAAGCCGCTGGTATCTCTGCTGCTCTCAGTTTTCCATAAGGACGCAGCCCTCCGTCTCCAATCCATGGTTTCGTTCACGCCGATCTTATGTGCATCGGCTCTATTTCCCTCCTGTACAACCAGGTCCATAGCCTTCAACTTAAAAGCTGCATCATGTCAGTCTGAAGAAATTTCTCCGTCTTGCCTTCTGATAGCATGTGCTTGTTCTAAATGAAAATCAGCACTTTCTTCTTTGATTTCCAATTTTGACGTCCAATGATTCACTTCCTGCTAAAGAGCGACCCCTGGTGGTTGAAGAAAAATCCACAGAAAAGCGCCGGGCTACAAGCTGCATGGTTCAAAGTGCAGGAAAAAGTAGCGGCTTATAGTCCGAAAAATACGGTAAAACTGCAAAGAGCACATGCGGTAAAAATGTCAAATATATTCAGTGCCTGGTCACCATTTACCTAACATACTGCAACTGTAGATTTGAAACAGCTTTGCAAGTATTTCTATAGTGCTATCTTGAGTATTTTCAGGTACTATCCCCAAGATCTGACTGTTTTTTTTTTTTGTATTGGAAAACAGAGTGAAGTGTCAAAATGAAAATATAAAGCCATTTGTAGGTTAACTTTATGAAGCTGGTAGTAATTGTTTTAAGAAGCGCACTAGTTGTGGTGCAAATGTTGGTGAAAAATGTAACAACGTAGCTGAAGGAAAAAACTATAAAACCAAAAATCCCCAAAACCTGCTCTGACTCTTGATGCCTTTTTGAAACGCTTTGTCTAATAAAGTTGAAGCTAAATTAAACAGAAAACTAATCTTTTTCTCCAGCCAACATATTATTGTATTGCTTATATATATTAAATTACAAACATGTGGTAATCCAACAGTTATTTTGTCTTACAAAAATGTTGTAAACCTTGTCAACATCATAATGAAGTCTGTAGTTCACTACTAAGCTGAAGTCCTAAAACCACTGAAACATTTTTTGTCCAAGAGTTTAATGAGATTAAAGCATTTTCATTTAATTTAAATGTGAAATTATTTTAGTTTTATCTTGATTTGACTTGATTAAAAACCCTTTTGTGTTAAGAGACAAAGAAAAGACAAATGTATTTAAAGAGATTGTACTCTTCTGGTTCAAACTGTATTTTTAGTAATTTAGCAGTTTTAGCAGTGATGTGCACATTTGGCATCAACTAATTTTCTTGTTCTGCTCTCAACTTGCTAACATTAGAAGAAACTATCCTTACCATTTGTTATTGCATTATTTTCTGCTGTCTGTGTTTTTCATTCTTTTCTTCTTGATTGATGAATCAAACAGGAATTTATTGTTTTTAATGATTGTTGAAAGAAATTCATCTAAGATGATTTTAAATGAATTACAAAAGATCTTTCAATTAAAAATTTCCGAGGTTGTTTCAAAAACCTCCATGCAGGGAGCATTTTGTTTTTGTGGTAAATACTTTTTACATTTAATTGCTTATTTAATATTGAGTTTAACCAGCTGGTGTGACTTTGATGAAACTGTTGTGGCAGTACGGTATGAAACATAACTTTATAAAAGTTACATAATGCAGCTTTAATAAAGCTATTAGAATAAATTAAGTTGAGATTAACATTATTCTGTCCTTCCTTATATTCCAGTCCTGTAATGTTATTATAAGACTGTATGCTGTTTTATCAATGCATCCTAAAATACTTTAGCTGAACTCGGGCCATGTTGGTAAATCTCTTTTTTTTTTTTTTTCCAATCAGTACTCAATTGACCAGAGGTGGACAGAGCAGTTAAAAATTGTACTCAAGAAGAGTAACACTGCTTAAACATATTCTTAATCAAGTAAAAGTAAGACATAGCAATCCAAGAAATTACTCTGAGTAAAAGTCTACTCAAGTACTTAGTAACTGATCAAACTATCAATAATTTAATATTTAAAAATTACATAATCAGACAGGCCAAAATATAAAGTTAAGTGGAAATGTTGGTATTTTAAGGACCAAAATGATGATAATTTATTTAATAACAATAACAAAATCAGACAAGATAATATTTTTCCAAATCAGTGTCTTTTAATATAAAACTGCAGGTGTATGTCTTTGTTTGATGAGTTTTTGGGGGGGGTTTTTGTTTTTGTTTTTCATTCAGTGTGTACAGAATCCAGAAGTTTTACTCAAGTAAGAGTAGTGAGATTATAATACACAGAGCCTGCTGTGATTACGAAGAAGAACCAATAGAGCATGAACTCAGAAATATCTGGAATAAATCCTTAACAGCATTAAAGAAGAACTATATTTAGCTAATTTAATTAGAAATGAACGCATTTTTTTTTACAATCTAATTAGATTTGAAAGACTTTCAACACAAAGAGTGATCTTCCAAACCAGTAGGTGGCGCTAATGACCTGATTGGTTGAGCGCCAAGAAAAAGCAGAAGACGGAAGCTGCGATGCTAGCGGCGTTAGCTTTCCTTCTGCGCGGAGTCACTCCAGAGTCATCATATGTGAGTGTTTGGAATTAGCGTGTCCTTGTTCCAGTTTTATCAAGAGTTGATCAACATCAACAACCAAGTTCTGCTGAGTTTAAATAAATCCGAGGAGGACATGGAGGATCAGCGCACCGTGACGCCTCGGATCATCTTACACCGAATAGGTATGAAACACCGGGGGTGCGAACTGATGACGCAGGATGCAAATTGCGGTTTTAACCTGTTAATTTTGGTACATTTGAACAGAAATTACTGGAGGTTTAAATGGACCGGAGACCAGTGGGGTTTTTGTGTGTGTTGGGAGAAACGTTGGGCTTTGAAAGGGAGTCCCGCTATTTCCCTCCCTCAGGGACGGAACAATGCGGATTTACCGTATTTTCCGGACTATTAGTCGCAGTTTTTTTCATAGTTTGGCCGGGGGTGCGACTTATACTCCGGAGCGACTTATAGTCTGGAAAATACGGCAATTCAAATTAAATTCAGAAATACTTTTTTGAGCCCAAAGTTAAAATAAATGTTGTTGTAACTTCGCAATTCTTCAAAGAATTATTGTAGGTAATTTGCAGGACAAATCTCTTGTAGCCGTCTGTATGACATTAAATCTGAAGAAGCCTCTGACTGAAGACACTCTGCCTTCCCAAGACAGTCCCATGAAGAGGATGGTCACAGTTTTCCATAATCTTCATTTTATGAAGAAAACAAACGGTCATCCCCAGAACAGAACTGGAACAGAACCAGCATGGGCGGAAATCACAGGGGAAGTGCAGGGGCCTGGACCCCCCCAAATTTAGGAAAAATCTAGAATTATCCCCCCAAAGAAATTATAAAAGATACCTTTGTATTTGAACAGTATGAATAAGAAAAGGTGAAAGACACAAGGAAAAAAGTAAATCTGCCATTCATCTTTAGAAAAACATAATAATTTTTTATATCCATCCATGCTGTTGTGAGAACAACGCTTTAGTCCAATGTGTAGGAGGAGCAACAGTAGCCTGGACGGTTCAGGCTCATCAGAGTTGCTGAAGTGAGGAGCTAGCCATTAGCTGTGGCTCTGCAGCACAAACAAAAATCCCTACAGTAAGTAAATACTTAAAGCAAGACATTAACACTTTTTATTTACTTTCACTGCTCAATAGAAAGAAACATGTTAACAATAAAAATCAGACTGCAGTTTGTTATTTCATTACTCTGGCTGAATCATGATAAAGTCCCTCATTATGCCTTGTAAATCAAAACTAGTAGAACTGGTTGCATTGCTTTGATAAACTTAAACTTTTTCTGTTTTCATCAAAGGAGTTACTCATTAAAACTTGCTTTTATTTAGAGCTTGAGCCCTTCTGAGGATGCACCAAAGATTAGTTCATTGACACTCATCCAAACCCATTTCTAAATGTTTGAATTTTACTTTGAATTCTATTTAAGCAAACAGTAAGCAACAGTTTGCTTACTGAAAAAGACACATGCATTGCCACCAACTAATCATTTAACTTTTTAAACCACAACCCCAAAAACCTAAAACTTCTCTTAGGAAATGTTGCTGTTTATTGTCCCCCCCAGAAATGAAATGGGATTTTCTCCCTTGAGAATCAGCCTTCTTTATGTGGCTGTTGAGCCTTTTTAGGTTTCTGGCTCTTATGCGGCTCTCAGTCCTGGATACTTTTCCAAGCATCTTTATGTTCAGGGAATTATTAAAGCGAAGGGCTCTTTGTTTAGCATACAATAGAAAGTCTTTCTCCTGTGTGTGTTTGCCTTTCCAGACCATCAACTGGGTTATGTTTGGAAAGAGAAGGATCCCTGTGACCAAAATACAGATCCCAGTTTGGACCAGAAGGAGCCAGAACCTCTGCAGATGAAAGAAGAGCAGCAAGAGCCAGAACATCCCTGGACTAAAGAAGAAACATTGGAGCTCTGCATAGGTGAGCATGAAAAGCAGCTTGAACTGAAGCAGGAGAATGAAGATACATGCACTGTGACACCTACCCATGAAGAAAAGAACCACAGTAACTCAGAACCAGATAGGAACCAAATCATCTCTCAGGAAATTGACAAAACTGAGAACCAGGATCAAAAAGAAAACCCTCAGAAATATTCAAGAACAAAGCCAAGAGAAGAACTGAAACCAAATACGAAAGGCCAGAAAACCATGAAGCATATAACCAGTGTTGACAATTCAAAACCCAAAAAGGACAAGGAAACTGACACAGAGAACTATTTGTATTGTTGTACAATTTGGAGTGATTTTTTTTTTACTCAAAATACGACCTTGGCACAACACTTGAAAAGTCACACAGTTGAGAATTGTTTTCCATGTATGACACGTGGAAGAAATTTTACTAAAAAAGAATATTTAATAGCTCACGTCAAAATTCACACAGGTGAGAAGCCGTTCTCTTGCACAATGTGTGGCAGACATTTTTCTCGAAGTGATCATTTGACTTATCACATGAGGATTCACTCAGATGAAAGGCCTTTTTCCTGTAATACCTATGAAAAAACATTTAGAGAAAAAGGTGTATTGAAGAAACACATGAGTACACACTGGTGAAAAGCCATTTCTGTGTAAGACCTGAGGAAAAAGTATAATCAAAGATGCTAATCAATGCATCACATAAAAGTTCACACAGGTGAAAAGCCTTTTCTCACTAGCGAGACAAGTGAACATTTCTTGCTAATGGAATTAGACATTTTAATACATCATAAGAATATCAAAGCATTTAATAAAAAACCAAAGCTGTTACCATATGAGTGTGTTTTTTTTTAAATATATATATATATCTTAAGCGAATGCAGTATAAAGAATATTCTGCTGAGATGAAAAATACCTGCCATTGGCTGGAGTTGTAGCTCATTTACAGACATTTTGTCCAGTTCCAAGCACAGACAAAAGAGTAAAGTGTGACTCAGAACATGTACTGAGCCAGTCTCAATGTTACTTAGTGCAAATGTTAAGATTTTCAATGTTTACTAATGTCATTCTTACCTGAAACAAATCAAACCATACACTTTCTGTAAACGTGTATGGTTCTTAAAGAACAGTGATAGAACAAACATGATCTTTTTGAATATGATGCATTAAACAACCTAATAGTATTAGCTAAAAATGATTTACTTAACTATGCCTCATAAAATAATTATCAGGCAACATTTAATTATCTTAAACTAACCCATCTGGATTACATGACCGTATCATGATGCTGCAGTCCACCTTTCGGACCAGTTGGTGGCGGTAGCGACCTGCAATGTTGTTTCTCAACCGCCAATAAACAGAAGAAGAAGAAATGTGATGCTAACAGCGTTAGCTTTCCTTCTGCTGGTAGTCTGGTCCTCTGTGGGCTGAATATGTCGATGTTTGCAGTAAAAATGTCTTCAGTCCAGCTTCAAGGAGAGTCGATCAACGAGCAGCTAACTCCAGCTGAAGAAACATTCACAGAGTTTAATGAAATAATCGTGAAGGAGGAAGAGATGGAAGATCAGCGCAAACTTTCCCCGGATTTCACCCCGACACCTCAGACAATCTTACACAGAACGGGTAAGAAACACCTCTACTGATGAATCCGGTGGCATATCACGGTTTAAAGCGTTCATTTCGGGAAGATTTTTTTAACGGAAACTCGGCAACGAAGCTAAAGTCACTTCCGGTGGTTTATTTTTGAGAAACGTCTAACAGGCGAATCCACCGACTCTCGAAACCTGGACTAGATGGTTCTACAACAAGGGCATTAAAATCAAGTCATCCAGGTTTTGTGTCCTGCAACTTTTAGATTTGCCTCTAATTCAGCTCACTGAATTTAATTTATTTATTTATTTTGTTGCATCTCGACCAAACAAGGACTGGACCAGTTAAAAAACTGCGATGGTATAAATCAAATATATCATTTTTTGAATATAACAGGTTACCCTTTTTTCTTCTGTAGATAAATTGTGGCATTTTAAAGATATACATGTCTCCCAGCATGCATATTTACAACTCTAAGTTGCTATAGAAACTCCTCTCTGTGTCTCACTTGAGCTTAACCTGAACTTTTCCAAGTTATTATAATTTATTTTAATTTTAAATGATTATAGAACAAAAGATTTTTGTAGTCATTTGCTTTTTTGTGTAGAACTTAATAACTGTATTTGATAACAGGATATTTCTACAAAGCCTATTGGATTGAAATGTGTTTTTGATTAAAGAAATGTTTAAATCAAGGTTTAGCTAATATTAGGACTGGATACTTTTCTAAGCATCTGTATGTATAGTGAATGATCAAAGTCAAGTGTTCTTTGTTGAATATACAATAGAAAGTCTTTCTCCTGTGTGTGTTTGCCTTTCCAGACCACCAGCTGGGTCATGTTTGGAAAGAGGAGGATCCCTCTGACCAGCAGCTCTGTAAACAAGAGACGGATCTCAATTGGCACCAGGAGGAGCCAGAACCTCTGCAGATGAAAGAAGAAGAGCCAGAGCATCCCTTTATTAAGGAGGAAGTATTGGAGATCTGCATTGGTGAACATGAAGATCAGCTTGAACTGAAGCAGGAGAATGAAGATACATTTATGGTGACTCCAACTCATGAAGAAAATAACCACATTAAACCAGAACCACTGACAGATCAGATAGTCTCTCAGGACTTTAATGAAACTGAGAATCAGGAGCAAGAAGAAAACCATCATAAGGACTCAGAACCAAAGCAAGACAATGGGCTGGAACAAAATGAGAGATGTCAAAAAACCATAAAGTGTAAAAACTGTGTTGATCATTCAGAACCCAAAAGGGACAAGAAAACTCAAGCAGAAAACTTGGCTCAACACAGGAGAAGTCGCACAGATGAGAGGCCTTTCAAATGTCTCACTGGTGATGAAAGTGTCACTACAAACTCTAATATTCACAGGCACGTCAGAAATCACACAGCTGAGAATCATTTTGTATGTGTGACATGCGGAAAAAGACATAATCAGAGATTCCTATTACAGGTTCACATGAGCACCCACACAGGTGAAAAACTTTTCAAATGTCAGTCCTGTGGAAAAAGTTTCCCTAGAAAAGAGCATTTGACTAAACACACCAGAGTTCACTCTTGTGGCAAAGGTTTTACTCCAACAATGCATTTGACCACTCACATGAAGCTTCTCACAGATGAAAGGTCTTTTCCCTGTAATACCTGTGAGAAAACTTTTAAAAGCAAAAAATTATTGACTAAACACATGAAGGAACACACACATGTGAAATCCATTTCGTGCGTGACCTGTGGCAAAAGATGTAGTCACAAACATCAGTTAATGAGTCACATAAGAAGTCACACAGGTGAGAAGCCCTTTCTGTGTGTGACCTGTGGAAAAGCATTCAGCTATAGTTGTTGCTTAAAAACTCACTTAATAGTTCACACACGTGAGAGACTTTATCCATGTCAGACTTGTGGAAAAAGTTTTATGAGAAAAAACGATTTAAGAGTTCACATGAACTCTCACACAGGTGAGACACGTGTCCAATGTACCACATGTGGAAAATATTATATGGACAAAAATAGTTTAGCACGTCACATGAGAAATCACACAGGTGAGAGACCTTTCATATGTCAGTCTTGTGGCAAAAGCTTTACCCGTAAAGTTATTCTTGATCAGCATGAGAGAATTCACACGGGCGAGAAGCCTTTCTCTTGTACGATTTGTGGCAAAAGTTTTAATCAAAAAGCTTCTTTGTCTCATCACATGTTGCTCCACACAGGTGAAATGCCATTTTCCTGCAATACCTGTGGAAAATCCTTCAGATCAAAACGTTCCTTGAATAACCATGAGAGTTCACACAGGGAAGAAGCCCTTTTGGAGACGCATTCAGCAACAGCTTAAAAGTTCACTTCATAACAAACGAAAAGCCTTTTTAATGTTGAAAAAGTTTTGCAAACAAGACAGAATTTTGAAAATCTATTTCCAATAGTAAGTATGTCCCAATAAAGTACATTGTTAGAAGTTTTTGAGTACCGTGGTTGATGAAGATTAGTAACATAGATGGAGCTGTTCTGTTAGACCTTAGTTCTGCTTTTGACCTATTTGATTGCGATTTTCTGTTAGATAAAACTAAGGACTGAAAATGTTTATTTGTATACTTGTACATTTAATTCTTGCTAGTTATGCATCTCAGCTAAAGCGATACTTTAAAATAGCAAGTTTTTAATTTCTAAAAGAATTGTGTGCAATTCCACAGGGCTGTTGCTGAGGACCTTTATTGTTTTCCATTTTCACCAATGACTTGCCTTTTGTCTCATCACTATCTCACTTGCATTATTGCAACATTTGGTCCAGAGAAACATCTAAACCAACTTCAATTAGTCCAAAGTGAGGCAGCATTTCTTGTATAAACTGTCCCAGGTATAAAAATATTCCTGGCATGAACAGAGCTTTAGGTTGGTCATTGGTGAAAAATAAGACTGAGAAGACTTAGAAATATTTTGTAATTCTAAAAAGCTAAATATTTTGTATGCTGAGTTTTCATTTTTCAATTCCCGTTTGTGAACAATAAGGTGTTTTTGAATTGAATTGAGTTGTAAACATGTTAATATGCAGCTTAAATTTGGTGTGTTGTGTCAACAATTTGAAACCACTGGAATATTCAAGCTGTCTTCTGTTCATTTCAAGTTGTAATCCTTCACATCTTTTTGTCCACATAATGTGGGTCAAGTGACATTTTGTTTTTCAGTTTGACAGGAAAAAAGAACATGTAATGTCTCGATAGGAAAAACTGAAATGATAGAAGAGAATAAGCCTTGAACAAACAAAATATTACAATCTTATAATTCTATTAATAAAAACTTGTTTGAAGTAAACTACAAGATAATTTGTTTGTATTTATAACTTTATTAATTAATAATACAGAGTCCACTAAGAGATATGGGACATTTTTTTCTTTTGTGTTTCTTGGTCTATCCTTAAGAAAAATACATAAAACTTCAGATATCTCACAAATGATATTAACAATAAATGGAAAAAGCTTATAACAGAAAGTGTGATGGCCCCCCTAAGGAAGACGTTCAGTATGCAATTATGCTGCAGGAACTAATCAGTATATTATTGCAAGAAAATGCTAAACCTTTTGCAAAGTAATGCAAAAAAAAAAAAATCCTCTGTACCTGCTAGGGGTTTCTGTTAGAAATGCACCACAAATAAAACTATGTGCAAAATGCAAAAAACAGTCCAAACATCGGTTTCTATCCCTTATAAAATATAAATGCAAACTCAGTCAAGTTTGCACCTAAGAGTTAACACATAAACAGGTTTTCACTGAGGCTCTTTAAAATGTGTATATTTGAAATTTTAAATTGATATTTATGTAAGTATACAAAGCAATACAAACTGGGTGTATTTGCTTATTACAAGAGAATGCAATTCTCCATAGTTAAAACGGCCCTGTCTGTCAACTTGTATTAAATACGTTGCAATGCAAGCACCAAAAGAAGCATTAATAACTAACTACTGCTTCAGATTTCTCTACCACTTATTATGAGTGACGCATAATAAACATTTTGAATGTATATTTTCAAAAATGTTTTTTTTTTTCTTTTTTTTTACATTCTGTGATTGTAATGGTCACAAAAAATAATTTTGTGTACTGTAGTGACTGGACTTAGTTTTGATTTTGTTTTCAAATGCAGGTGTTTCAAATGGAAGAAATGTGAAAATGAACATTTGCAAAAATATATTTTATAGTTACGTTTCACACTTGTTCCACATGCCTGACATATGTTTTTTTAGTGTAAGCTTGACAGGATTTTGTTTATAGACATACAAATAAATTGTAACACATTCAAAGATTTTTAGTGAACTACATCAGGATAAAAGGTTATTTGGAGCACTTACAGTCCTACAATATTGTAATAGTTTAAAAACACCCAGTACTGAAAACACAGTAACCCGAAAAGCTTACTGTGTTTTCTGGTAATTGTTTCTGATAGTTGTTGAAAGTATTGTGCAAATCATCAGAGAAGAACTTAACATGTTTAAGCCGTTATTTTCTAATCCCAAACAGTTTGACAAGCTATACTAAAAATATCATAAACCGCATTCACATACACACCACTTCAGTTTTGCTTTAACAGGGTATTATGGACTTTCATTATTTATTTTAAAATTCTTCATATGACATTTTTTTCTTTATTTCATTGTGTTGTGCAATGAAATAGGTAAATGATCACTTATATTGTCTATTAGGACGCTAGTGTAAAAAGGATTTCCTGTTTCGTTTATAAAAATATGATCAATTAGAGTAACGCTAGTGTTCGAAATTATGTTGGAAAAATCACACCAACAGAAATTTAAATGCGATTTAGCCCTTAGAATCTGTTATTTTTGTTAATTATGAATAATCCACATCGCGACGTGACGTGAGGTTTTCTTATGAGGTCATCCGTATGCGACAGAGAGACAGCCACCTAGCTACGCAGTTGTTTGCTTTATCGGATTTGTTGGAATTTTCCACTACGGAGTTTGTTTACAATATAGTTTAGAAGTACCGTGTAAACTGGAGGATAATATACCAAAACAAAACCGGAACGGAGCATTTTGAGAAATAGTTGCGATCTCTCCGGGGCTACGTTTCGCAGTTCATCTGTTTTTTGTTTTGGACTTTGAGGAGCGGATGGGGTTAACTAGCTGTTAGCATCGTTCGGTTAGATAAGCTACTGGAGCCCGGAGCGGGGTTAGCCTTTAGTAGTTGAGATGGAGTTTCTTGGAGTTGGCGGAGGAACAGGTGGAGTGGTGGTGAGCGGTGGTAACGTCCCGGCCTTTCTTACTAAACTGTGGACCCTTGTGGAAGACCCGGAGACGGACCCTCTTATCTGCTGGAGCCCGGTACTCACTTCACCATACCTAGCTTAGCTTAGCCTAGCCTAGCCTGGTAAAGCTAACTCCACACGGGTTCATTAGAGTTGTCAAACAACAGATTTCAGTCACTATTTTCGGAACAGGACACACTATTTGTGGATTTTGTTTCGTTAAGTGATGCTAATTATGCTAACCTTGCATCGTGAGGCAAATTAATTAAGCAGGGTATCTCGTGAGCTTATTAAAGCCAAGTCTTGTAAAGTATTAAGTTGATTAGCGCTACATTTTTGGGTTTACTGGTCCTAAAAGAGTTGTTCCTTCATAATATATATTTTTTACAAATCGCATATCCCTGGGTGTAGGTGTACCTGTTTTATAAGCGATCGAATGTATTAAATTGTTCACAAAATCGTTAGTTTTCGGTACTTTAGGTTGTACAAACCAATACGTTTATTCTGAGATTCAGAAGACAAGTGTGTAGCTAAAAAATTAATGTAGCAGAAATTTATGATGAGCAATTTACATTAACACCTGTAAAAATATGTGACCCAAATTTACATTTAATTTTACACAAAGATATATCTTTACAATTAATCAGATGTCATGTGACTATTTGTCATTGTCTCCTGGTGTTGTGTCTAACTTTCAGCTTTTGCTCCTTGTCTGCTATCTACTATTGCTCATGAGAAATGGTTGGTACCTGTTTTAGTGCTCATGAGTATAATAGAAATAACTTTTATTGTCCCATAGTGGGGAAATTCAAGTTTACTAACAGCAAGAGTGGCAAGACAAAGCGAAGCATGCAGTTTCACAAAAATAATGAACTGAGTAGACTAAATTTAAGAAATGTACAAAATGAAACTCACACTGTCAAACTTCAGTTACTTAGTGTAGACCCACATTTAGGGACTACATTTATTTTTCTTTTGCAAAATATTCTTAGCTCTGTTATATTGGTTGGAGAACATCTGTGAGTGTTGATTTCTCATGAATATTTAATACTGGAACTGGAAGACAGTTTGAATATCCAAAATTAACAAAACAACAGAAACAACAAATAAAGTGAATTATGAAGTTTATGTAAACAAAATTGTTGTTAAGAAAAAGGTGATTTCAGTAGTAGTAAATCTCTGAATACACCTGGTTTTACTTATTAAAACTTGGTTATAAAAAGACAAATGCTTTGTGTTGTAAGTTACATTTCCATTGCAACAAAGTTACAAATTAAAAGTCTCCATCTGCATCAACAGGCCAAATTTGTATTATCAGTCCCCCAGGCTTCATTTTGGACACCCATGTCTTAAGACATTGTGTGCAATTTTTAGTTGTTAGTTACTATATGCTTCATAGGAAACAACAAATACATATTTTCAGAGAAGTTTATTTGTGCTTGTAATATGGAGGAGTTGTGGATAATTTTTGTTCTGTTCTTTTGGGATATATATTAGTGTTGCTTCTAGTAACAATCATATAATCTGCCTGTCTGTATTTCTTCCCTTTTTTCTTCAGAGTGGAACCAGCTTCCATGTTTTTGATCAATGTCGGTTCTCTAAGGAGGTTCTACCAAAGTTCTTCAAACACAACAACATGGCCAGCTTCATTCGACAGCTCAACATGTGTAAGCATCAGATCCTCTAAGAAAGAATCCCATCTAACAGGTTCTTTAACTGTGATGCTGCCAGATTCTCTGGAGAAATGGTTGAAATGCAGAAAGTCTTTGTTGACGTTGGTCTGCAGATGGTTTCCGTAAGGTGGTGCACATCGAGCAGGGCGGCTTGGTGAAACCAGAGAAAGATGACACAGAGTTCCAACATCCATTTTTCGTCAGAGGGCAAGAGCACCTGCTGGAGCACATCAAACGAAAAGTCACCAACGTAAGTAGCTACAGATACACCTGGACACACCAGGTGGACAAAGGTGTGTAATAACACAATGCCAAAGAGGAAAGACAAATGTCATCCATGTATTTAGAATTCAGAAAATACCTAAAATTTATCAAAGTTTATTTTTGCTCCAATACCCTCCTCTCTTTTCTGTTTACCTTGAAAACACTCGAATTTTACAGTGTTTACAAATCATCCACAAATGCATAGTAATATGGTGACACAACCACTCCTGCTGCCAGTTTCTCCCGTCTCCACGGTAACAGAAAATCCCGCAAAATTGTTGCAGGTGTCATCAGTCCGTCAAGAAGAAATGAAGATGTCGACAGACGAAGTCAACAAAATCCTGACCGACGTTCAGTTGATGAAGGGAAAACAGGAAACCATCGACTCCAGGATCATCGCCATGAAACAGTAAGAATCGCAATCTGTTCACACCTTTACACTGAAAAAATAAAATAAAGTAAAATCCTCTTGTCCCACACAAGCTGGTAAGCAAAAACTTCCTATCCTGTGACTCAAAACTCTCAAACCTTACAAATTAGGTCATTCATCTTTTTTCTTTTTGTCAAAATGATTTTGAAAAGTTTTTTTCTGTCAACAGCTCACCTTCCTTTTCTGTTTCAGTGAGAATGAGGCTTTATGGAGGGAGGTGGCCAGTCTGAGACAGAAACATGCGCAGCAGCAGAAAGTTGTCAACAAGGTAATAAAACACAAAATTAGTTTAATAAATACTTAAGGGAAAAAATGAAGAGCAGCAGTCAATCCTGATGAATGTCTCATTTCTATATAAGTGTTATAAAATGGGCACTGAGCCACATTATCACAGTTTAATTAAGTTGCTGAGTGAACTAATAATGAACTCTCTTTGATTTCAGCTGATCCATTTTCTGGTGTCTCTTGTCCAGACCAATAGAATCATGGGAGTCAAGAGGAAGATGCAAGTTTTCTTCTAATACATGTTCACACCTCAACTTGAATAGAAATACTAATTCAACTTACTGTAAACTCTAGATTGAGTTAAATTCCTGAAAATATTATTTTAATAATTTAGGTTGTTATCACAGATATGAAATGTGATTGTCTGACACAGATTTAGATTTTATGATCACATATGAACCTTTTATTTTTTTGTATCTCCACCTGCAGACCTCTGATGCTCAATGACTCTAGCTCCGCCCACTCTATGCCCAAGTACAGCCGACCCCTGACGCTGGAGCACATTCAGGTAGTTCATCTAACTTTGTACCTGTGATGGAAAATATTGAAAAATGTCTTAAATATAGGTTTTGTGGATAAACCTAGGAGTATTGCAGCTCATGTTTGCTTGGAGAACCATGATTAGGATGGTGGAAATACCGTGAAGTAGGGCTGCATTAGTGAATCTTGCAGTGGCGATAAAATTGGCGAATACTGACATGACATCAGGTGTTATTAACGTTCGCTTTAACCTTGAGCATTTTGAGTGTTAAGCAGCGCCACAAGCAGGGTGATTGACGGCGCTGAGACCCACCAACTGTCTCTGGTTGGTTGTTTCTGGTTAGCACTGGGAAAAGGCAGACGGGCTCGATCTTTTCACAGACTATCTGTCTCATGTTGTAACAGTTTCATCAGATATGTAAAAAATATTTCTTATGAAAACTACATACTGAGCTGTACATGAAGTTCTTGTGACAGCCATTTTGTTCATGTATCTTTCTCTCACACACTGGCCCGAAGGGTCCACATATTTTCTTTTTGTTAGCATCAAAGCCATGGGTTGCTATGCGTTGTGCTTACTAAGATGGCGCGGATCACTTTCGATTCAGACTTGTGGGAACTATGAATTAGTAAAAATACATTTTGTTGGAGCAGTTTTGACGTTCAGGTGTCTCTATGTAACATGTTGCTACTTAAAGGCCATGAGAAATTAAGCATTGACCATCATTGATTGTGCTGATGTGTCTGCTTGTCCTTTCAGAACGCAGCCGCCAATCTCCTCTCACCGGATTCACCGCTGAATTCTGGACCGATCATCTCGGACATCACAGAGGAAGCGCCGTCCTCCCCAGAGGACGCAGCCACTGACTGGAACGACCTGGAGTGAGGACCAATGAGACTAATTTACTTTATTCCACCCTGTTCATGCAGATGTATGTAAGACGTCCTTTTATGTCTGCAGAGAGAACCAATCAACTTTTATCAAAGAAGAGCCATGCAGTCCTGAGGTGGAGGAGTGTCCTGTTCTGGAGGTGGAGCAGGATTCACTCCCAGCAAACGTCGATACGCCTCTGTCCCCGACCACCTTCATCAACTCCATCCTTCAGGAGGAAACGCAGCTGCCGCAGGTCACCTCCTCCACCTCCACCACCACCACAGCTACCACCACCATCACCCCAGCAGGTAGCCATGGTGATGTACAGGACCTGGGAAAAGCACTCACACCCCTTTAACTTTCATCAATGTATTTTGCTAAAATCTGAAACGATTAATCGGATTGTGATTAATCACTTAGTGAAATAATTGTCAACTAAATTAGTAATCAAATAATCGTTATCTGGATTACATGTACTCTAAAAAGGTCAAATTTTTTTTTACCATTATTTTCTTTTTTTTTTTTTACATTAAATTCCAATTAAATTAATTTTAATTTGTGGTTCCAACAAGTTAATACATGAAAAAGTTCAAGGGTATTAATAGTAGGGGTGAACTGATTTATCGGCCAGCCGATTTATTAATACCAATATGTTTAATTTTAGGAAATTGGTGATTGGCTGATAATTACATGTGAAGCCAATATTATCCACCAATCTTATCTACTTCAGCAAAGGTCTAAAAATCAACCCTTTTCCCCTCTTCCATGAAACAGGTTTGACTGACAGACCGGGTCACCAGGTCATCTGCATGCTTGCAATTAACTGTTACCAACTCAGCAACTATATTTAGTGACAATTCAGACAGAAAATGTCTGAAATATTAGTAAATATTGGTAACAGCCAAAATCGGAATTGGTTGGTGAGGCTTTTTAAAGATCTGTGATTGGCATCGGCTCGAAAACCACAGGCGATGCACCCCTATTTCTCGTGGTTCTGTACTGAATTTTCTGAACAAAGTTTAACTCGACCTCTTTCTTTACTTTTTCTCCCAGTTGACCGTCTGTCTCTCTGTTTTTCAGCTCCTCCTGTTGTGACGAGCCCCGCCTCCGCCGGGCCTGTTCAGTCGGCTTCTGCTGTCAAAGCTCCGGCTCCGGTTTCCAGCTCAAACTCCGCCTCGGTCCCAAGCCCCGCCAAACCTAAACAGAAATGTCAGACCATCGCCCGACTCGACAGGTTACTGTGAAATCCAGTGGCAACAGCAGGAAGTGCTGCTGGCCGCTAACCTCTGTCAGCTACTGCTGCCTGCTGATGACCTTAGAGCTGCCTCAACCCTTTCACATAATAAACCCACCAGTAGTCATAACACTGCAACACTATCTGCTTAAACAGCTGCCAACGTTAGCTATTTTCTGCCTACCAGCAAATGCAGTCAGATATTTTTGGTGTACATCGCTGCATTAGGGGAGCAGCTGCAGTAAATGCCCGGCCTCCTCAGTGTTTCTTGTTTGTGACCGTCTATTTGCATTACAATCCCAACATATCAGCTTTTGTTACGTTTATTATCAGATAATTGTCAAGTGTTTCATTAAAAATCCTTGTGCTTCTCTTAGGTTCCTCCCCCCACCGCCTGCAGGTGGACACACACCTGATGTTTGGCGCGTCCTATCGAAACATCCTGAGAAGTGAATCTTTATATGATTATCCTAGACTGTATGTAAAAGATGGAGCCCAGCCTTTCCCCCTGCAGCTACATAAAATTAATCTGACCAATGCGTTCACTTTGCAGTGATTCTGAGGGTGTCTAAGATCTGCCTGTCGCTAAACAAAATGCTATCTGCCAACTTCTTGTTCAGAAAATTTTAGCCTACAATTATATGACATCACTTTCGGCTACAGCTTTCTTTTATATAAAGTCTATGATGATTTCTGAAGTTTTCGACCATGAGTTTCTACATGTCTGGTGTTATTCTGCATTTTCCTTTTTGTCTTCATGGGAAAAGAAACAGCAGTGTTTATATTTAGTGTATATTTCCATGTTTTTTTGCAGTTTAGTTGTGTTTTTTTTTTTTTTTCTCAGAGATGATGGTGATACTCCTGGATTGTGTTTGAAAGACGTTTTAAAGGGGACCTATTATGCATAATTCACTATTTGCATTTTTTTATACTTCCACTTCAGTCTCTGACTTTTAAAAACAGCCAAGTCACTTAAAAAAAATCACCCAGCTGATTTTTGTCTACAAGTTAACATTTTGTGGTGTCTGGAAAACGAGCCCTTTCAAAACCTTCCCTAATAATCAGCCAGTGACCCCAGGTAACAGACCCCCACCTGTTACCTAGCAACCTCTGAGGAACTCCACTCGTCGCCTAGCAGCCCAAGCTCCAGCACATTTTGGTCTGCTGGTTTTTCTGCTGTATGCGCTGCACCATGGCTGCTGGAAAAGACAAGTGTTGCTGAAGTGAAGCCACTTCCTGTGTTCTTGTTGGTTGCTTTTCAAAGATACACGGTTGTATAGTTGCACATCTGTTTGCAGCCATTTTAAGAGTGAAAATGTTGATTTGGGGGCGGCTTATTTGGATTTAAAGGTACAAGAGACCCATTCAGAAACATTTTCTGAACGAAAACAAAAGTTTTCTGTATTGACAATAGACCTATCCTAACTTGTTGAAGGAAGCATAATGGGTCACCTTTAAAAAGTCTCCTTTTCAGCAGACACATCTGAGGTGAGGGATCACAAACTTGAAACTGATAAGTTGCTGAAAAGAAGTTTGGTGGTATTGAGAAATGCACTGTTTTCTCCATGTGGGCAAAAGAAAAATGTAGCATAAGATCAGACCTGACTGGTCATCTCACGCCGGCGTCTCTCTCCCTCTGGTTGTGTCCCAGGTGTGAACTCTCTGATCACGTCGACAGTATTGACAACGGTTTAGAAAACCTGCAGGGTATTTTGAACTCTCAAACCTTCACCTTTGACCCGTCTCCCCTCATGGAGGTGAGTTTGGCCGTAATTCACTTATTAAATTCTGAGAGCCTTAAACTGTCAGTGCATGCATGAATTAATTGAATTGTTTGTGTCTTAGTTCTTCAGCTCATCCATTCCCTCTGCAGACTTTGACATCGAAAGTTTGGATAATGTAAGTTGAAATCCAGAATGTCACTTGTACATATGCTTCCAGGTAGGGAGGTGAAACTACTGCTGCAGAAGTTACTCAACAGGTTCTTGCTAGGTAACCACAAGTTCCTTTACAAGTTGTTGCTAGGTAACCATAGAGCAGTGAGTTAGTTGGCTGTAAAGTCTCTCTGGTGACTACATCTCCCAGAATGCTGTGTGGTTCTGAATCGAAGTTCAGTGAACATTCGGTAACACTTTAACAATATATCAATAAAACAATACATCACAATAGACAGGTGATCAATACAAATGGATCATACATTTGATAGAATATTCCATATGTAGAATATTCAGTAACATTTTATTTGATTTTATTGTGCATAAGACTGACATGACACTGTAATAAACATGAACGAGTCTTTATGAATGATTGACTCTGGATTTTTCATGCAACTTTGCAAAAACTTTTTTATTATTGGCCAAAAAAAATCCTAATTTTTCAGTTTTCATGCACTTTTAATGCAACATTGTATTTAAAGTGTCATTATTTACCGAATGACACTTCAAGACAACAGTTATAAACATCCATGAAGACTTCATTATGTTCCTGACAGCGTCATGTCAGTCTGATGTGCTCCCCATAAATAAAGTGTTACCTTACCAAATATTCTATTCTATCATGTGTAATCAATTGGTATTGATCACGTATCTACTTTAGTCAATAATATGAACCCCCAAAAAATGGATTTCATCAAAAAAATCAGAATTGATCATCAGTATGTTTGATGAAACCGTTTCCTTTCAGCTGCTGTCTGACGAAGCCCCTAAAGAAAGTGAAGACAGAACAGGTAACCACCGTTTCTCCTCGCTCGCACCACGCCCTGCTGTTGTCATGGTGACCGTGTCTCCTCTGATTTGCACAGGGAAGCAGCTGGTGCAGTACACCGCCACGCCTCTCCACCTGACCGAGCCGGTGGTCCTGGGGGAGGGCGACGCCGACCTCCCGTCCCTCCTGGAGTACGAGACGGAGCCGCTGTTCAACTCTGAGGCGGCTGGCGACGATCCGCCCGAAGTCCTGCTGAGCCCCTCCCAACTGGACTCTAACCTCTAATATCCTGAAGAATGTAATGACTCCTCAGTAACAACATGACACTGGGCAGCAGGTCAGCAGCAGCAATAGACGACGACGAAGACGAAGAAATCGATGGGTTGTAGATCAATCATTAGGTCAGATGTCATGTTTTTATCAGGCAGATGTTATTAATCGATATTAATCCATTTCTATACTTTAGGATTTTTATTTTAGGTTTTATTTTTGTGTTTGCCACCTAAATCAAAACCTTTCTTTGTAGCTTGTAAAAAAAAAGAAAAAAAAAGAGATGAAAAGTTAAAAAAAAAACAAACAAACAAACCGGGGTCACATGCGCCTGCTGGACAGATCTGGAGGCGGTCGCACAGCGCGTGATGTCGGGATCATGTGACCCTGGTGATCGCCGCGTTGCATGTTTAAGTCACATTTGATGGCTGTATTTGTTTTCACGTGTATAATTTAAACATAAAGAAGAGGATCGGAATATTTTTGGAAGAATTTATTGCAGAGTGTTTATCCTCCTCCTGTTTCCTCAGACAGGAACGCTTCGATCCAGACCTTTCCTGAGGTTTCCTGCGTATTTTCTACCGCTGGACCCCTGATTAGGCATGGGCCGCTACGACAAATTTGACTGTGTGTGAAAAATGCTACAGTATCACTGTATGTACACAAACATGTATGACACGATCAGTCTGCAAATATCCCTACTGCTACTAAAATTGCTGTTATGTTATCAGCAAAAGTTTATTTTAGAATTTTATACTTAGATTTAAGCAGAAATGTAGAATTAAACACTTGGTTGTTTTTGTGATTTCTGAAACGCTTGTTGTGCTGAATATTGTAGCTTTTGTCAGTGTTTTTGCGAGTGGAAAAAGTTTTAATAGATAACCAGGAGAGCGCAGCAATAAGTCAGAAACTTCTGGCCTTTTTGGTATTTTCTGAGCTTTTAGGAAGGAAGAAAATGATGGAAAATTTCAACGGTTTTTGGAACCGCAGCTTTTTAAAACCTTGGTAGACTCTGGTAGCCGGCCCATGCCTACTCCTGACAGTGCTGGAGTTTTGACAGAAACTTAAAGTATCTCCAAAACAAAAATAAGATGGAAAACTTTTAACAAGAGGTTTGTTATGCTGGAGAGTCTTGACTGGACCACTTGCTCACAGAAAACAAGCTAGGTTAAATCACTCTTTACTTTTCTTAGAAGGTTTCTCTGTCTGGTCCTAATCGCATTAGTTCGTCAGCAGCTCCATCACTTTCCTACATTTTTTCCAAAGTGAGTTTAGAGTGGAGGCATTTCTGTGTAATGGTACTTTTGTTGGGTCCAGTGTTGCCAGAACCAGATCAGATTTATGGCAAAAACTTACTTCAGGACATCAGGTGTCGCGTTTCAGTTTTAATGAAACATATCCGAGATTGTTTTTACTTGCAGTCTCAAGCATGAATTCACCTTTTATACTCACGTTTGTTTTATTTGAATAAACTTCCAACTTCAGCTACGGAAGGGTTATTAGAGCTTAAAGTGGAGTTACTTTATTTAAAATGTAAAAATGTATAAGGAAAGCTTGGCTGGGATTGTGCAGGCTTAATATATTTCAATAGCAAAGTTGTGGGTTTGAAACAAGGGCTCCACATTAAGAAAACATAAGATTGCAACTTTATTGAAGAATATACACCACATTTTCCTCACTCTTAACTTCTCCATCGACACTCCGCCATCTTTCTAGAGGTTTAGCCTCAAAAACCCTTTGTCAGGTATGGAAATGCTACAACTGAACAAATGCAGATCTTAATAACTTAATTATTGAAAGGTTGGTTCACTTCAAACGGATAAACTTATGAGTATTCTTTACACACACATATATATTTCCAGTGGCTAACATCTAATGGAAAACAAAAATTCAGGTTCTCAGAATATTAAGCTACAGTTTAAAAAAAGGAAGTTTCAGGCAAACTGAAACACCTGCAGTCGGTAACTGGTTGAGACTCATTTTGCATGAATTACTGCATCAATGCGGTGTAGAATGGAGGTGCTGGTGACGTTTTAAACTTGGTTTATCTGTATTGTTGGGTCTGGCATTTCATCTGCATCTTGACAGAACCCGGTAGATTCTCTGTGAGGGTGAGGTCAGTTGCAGGTGTATTAATGACTAAATCCCAATAAAATCATCATCTTGAAGTTTAGCAGCAGATAAAATCATTGAGTTCTTGGTCAGACTCTGCTTCTCTTCTTTATTACATCTGTATTAGTTTATGTTGCTTGTACACCTTCCACCATACTTTTTCCCTCTACCCAACTTTCCATTTTTAGGCTTGATCAACATAATATGTTTGGATTCAAACTGTTTCTGTAACATTCACATTTTCAGAGAACCTGAATTTTTGGATTTAATTCGCTGTAATCCACAATAATCTAAATAAAACCACGTTAAGCAAAGCACTTGCTCCATTTCAAATGCATATGAAACAAAAATATAGATCACAAATGAGTGACTTGATTTCTACTTTTCAGATGATTTAATCTGATCTGCAATAAATTCTCAGTTTAAATGTATCAAGCACAAGTCTCTGACAGTGAGGTGGCTCCTGATGTCCTGACGCGTCGGTCCTCAGATGCGCTGCAGGTTTGTCAGACGCTGTACAGACAGGAAGCTCTGCCATGTAAAATCCGCGGTGAATAATATATTGACCTTTATTTGATTTTTGCGTTTAATTCCAACAAACAAGCCATCCTTCTTTAATTTTTTTTGACGGCTCTCTACTTGTTGGGAAGAGGGTCGAATGTTGAAGTATTCTGGTTGCAAAACTTTTGTTCAATAAATTGTTTTAAACGCAGCTGCACAGCGAGTTGTTATTTCACTGCAATGTAGTCGGACAAAAGGCAACAGTTTGATGTTCAAAATAGACGAAACTTTTATTGTTGAAGTTCAAACCACAATTTACAATCACATCCTGTGTGACGCGATTAATACGCAATCAGACGGTCGAGATTCACCTGAATTATTCTTATTAATTTAATTCCCCTTTCAGTGGCTCTTCACCACCGGCTGGCGGCGACTCAAGTTTTCAAACGCAATTAAAAAAAGATGCGAAGCAAGTAATGAGTTGTCACGTTACATTCCAGCTTGGGAAATGACCAGCAAGTGATTTTTCTTTATTTTTCACACACTTATCAATAATTATTGACCCGTCTAGCCGGATCGTGCCCCAGTGGTAGATAAAGGAGCGGACCCAAAGATGGTCTAAAACAAAATAAACGTCCACAAACATTCGTGTTTTAAATATTTAAACAACAAAAGGGAACATTTCTCATTTGTTGGGCTCTACAACTAGTGGGTGGAGTCAGAATTCCTGGGCCATGCTGATTGGTCGGTACACGGAATTTGAAAACGGATGAACCGCACGCGGGGCTTCATGTGGAAGTCAGCAGGTATCCTCCAATTCCACATTTTCAGCACCTGAGACACAAGTACAGTTTCAGTCCACAAAATCTTATTGAAGGATAAAGTTTTACGCATAAAAACGACATTTGCAAACATTTAGCTTTGGTGAGCCTGAAGGTAACCGACATGTCGTTGATCAAATAAATGACCACAAACATAAAAATAAAACTGTTAAGAATTGAAGAGAAAAATAAATCCTCAAATCATGTTTTGTATTCTGCTTTTTCAAGTAGTTTAAAAGAGGGTTACAAGAAAATATTACAAAGTTTCTTAAAGGAAAATGTAGGAGCAGATTTTGATGACCTGTTGAGAGATTTTTGTTAATATGTCAAATAGAAATTACATTATTTCAATTTACCTGGAATGGTAACACTTTAAAGAATAATCAGTAATGTCTTTTTTTAAATCACATATCAAAAAAAACCCCTCCAGTTTCCATTTTCTTAGGATTTTGCATAACAGAACAACACAAATTACACAATAGTTAAGTAGATTATTCTTTACAAAAATAAAAAATACTCTGATTCCACTAAATAAAATCCACTAAATCTCACCTAATAATCAATTAGAGTGCACTGGTGGGTAATTCAATATCTATAAAAATATAGATGTTCTGCAGCTTAAAGCGTTTGTGAAGTGTAATATTTGCAAAAAAAAAAAGAATTATATATAAGGATTCTTTGATTGTTTGCATTCCCTATTATATAAATATGTACAATCAAGTGTGATCATCTGTAAAGAGGCTCAAGGGGTGTAAATACTTTGTGAAAGAGCAGAGTTCAAAGGTGATTAGATTAAATGAGACGGGCGTTACTAACCTTCAGGACCCTGACCAGATGGGTTGTACTGTTCAGTGACTGAACCTGCAGAGGACAAGCCCAACCAAGAAAAGAGAACGAACAAGCTTTAAGCAACTGATCGAAGACACTAACAGAAACCACTAACAGAAACCACTAACAGAAACCACTAACAGAAACCACTAACATCTCAGCTATTCGCCCTGCAGACAGAAAAAATCTACAATCTCAGAAGAAGAACATTTATTTGTGAACTGTGCATTTTGATCTATCTGCCCCGAATCCTGAGCTGGAAATGGAAATGGTCAAAATGGCTACACAAAAACATTTGTTCCTAAAAGCATTAATGTCCCAATGCATGAAAAAAAAAACACATTTATCTTTACTTAAACTAATACCAATCAACTTTTAAGATTTATATTTGCCCACCAAATGGCGCTATGGACCAACTTTCACATTTTTTACTCTTTTCTGCAACGAAGTAATGCTGCTGAAATAAGTATTTATCACTTGATGTTGGATAATGATGTGTGTAAAAATGTTTAGGTTGGGTGAAAAACATCTCTTCAGAAAAACAGACTATGCAGACATATTGGCTTTTAAATGGGTTGAATCCTAAATTAATACTTCATTTACATATTTCAGGCTTAATTAGTTCAAATCTAAAATGTTTCAATAAAAATAGAAGAAGTAAAATCTTTTAAAAGGTTTAAAATTCAGCATTGTAGAAAAATAAATTAAGATGCATCAAA
>VMRN01000206.1:0-22242 GCA_010277015.1 Poeciliopsis turrubarensis
AGCACTAATGCTAGCCTGTAATTGATAGCACTAATGCTAGCCTGTAACTAATAGCACTAATGCTAGCCTGTAACTAATAGCACTAATTCTAGCCTGTAACTGATAGCACTATTGCTAGCCTGTAACTGATAGCACTAATGCTAGCCTGTATACAACCCACCCAGATACGTCGTTTCTCATTTACTACAAAACGTTCCAGTCAACTAAAAAGTGAGAACTACGGAAGCCGAGTAAATACAGAAATAAACGCAGTTTGTGTAAATACAGCAAGACAGTTTGAATTTCTGGCGGACCGAAAACCGCTCCAGAAGCAGGAAGTGGATTACAGCGCGGGGCATTCTGGGTAAATACAACCAACACAAACGCGCAAGTCTCGGGTTAGCGGAGGAAAGTCTCTTACCAAAGACTAAAGAGAATCTGACGCCTCCATCTTGGTTCCGTCTGGTGAAGAAGGAAGTTGCTCTCAGAGTCTTCAGAGGTTTTTATGTCGTTTCCCTCGGTGGTTCTTGGTGCAGCGCCCCCACAGGCCGGGAGGGGAACACGCTGGTTTGACTAAAACAACCTAAAACACCTGCTGGCAGATTCAGACACCAAAACCAGCACACTTTACAGCATGTCATCCTTTCATTGCCTTCAATCTACTAAAGCATTTCTAAAGTAACTTCATGTTTTAGTTTTTTTTCTAATGAAGGACAAGACAGTTGATCTGTGTTGAAACCACAGTTTACAGTCTTTAGCCATCTGACCTTGGTAGCTTCGATCCATTTGTGCCTCAAAATCTGATTTTCTACTTTAGAAATGGGTAAAATTCAGTCTTTCTTCACTAACTGCAGCCTCTCACTGATTTCCTGCTCAGTGAAATCTGTGGTTCTCAGTTCATCTCAGATGAAGAAGATCTGGGAAGCCAAACTGAAAACAGCTCATAAAAAATCTGTTGTGTGAAAGACAGATGGGGCCTGACGGGAAATATAATGGCTGCTCCATTTGCACCAAGGGGCTTTGTTTTGGTTCTTTTGGTTTGCAGTTTTTCCCAGATTTAAAGTTTGATTTGTAAAGTAAATGAAGCCACACAGCGAGATCTGATCTGCTGCAGGATCCTGCAGCTCCGCTGATCGGAGGACGGCTGAGGTGAGCAGCAGCCAGCAGCTCATTTGTCAAACAGAGAACAACGGCTGGCAGGATTTACTGCTGCGATTTTCCACTGACTGTGGGAACTACAGGCTGCAGACTGGACAAAACATTTCTGTTCCTCCAAGATGAGAGTCAGCAGCTTGTTAAAGCTCATCTGATGCTTTAAGACTGAAATAGTTTATCCAACATCATTCCATGTTCACTTTATCACCATTTTAGGTTTTTCTCTTCATAATAGTTTGTCTGAATGTTTATATAACAGAATAAAAGTGGATGAATTTTCTTTATATAAATCATTCAAGACTGAAGACAAACTGAACTGGTACATTTTCTGTTAGATGTTGGAGATTTTACAGCAATATTTAACTAGATTTTTGGTTTATTCTTATATTTATATTTTATTTTGCTTTATTTTAATCATACTTGCGAAATCTTTGTCTCTGTGTGTAAACAAGTCCAAAACATGAAGTTAGCCCAACATTGAGAAGAGATTAAAATTAAACTGTTACTGAAACTATTTCCACTGTTTACAAACTCTGGAGTCGCGCCGTCCGTCCGAAGTTTTTATTTCTGATGTTTACACAGAAAATAAGACGAAAGACACAAAGAAATGTAAAGATCCTTTGAAAAGCCACAAAATAATTAATGTAGAGACTGAAAAATAATTTGAATATTTGTATTGCCTCATATTTTCCTTTCAGCCTCGTGTTTGTTGACGTCTCTCTGAGGATCTCTGTGTTTTTTGATGTGTTTTCTGAATCTCTGACTGCAGGATCTTTATGCCTTTGTCGCCTGATTCAGATGTTTTATGTTTGTTTTGACTCGTCTGTTGTTTTTTGTCATATTCAGCTCTTTCATGCTGAGTTTTTTTTTGTCTTCATGCTTTTTCCAGCTGCATTCAGTGTCTTTGTGTTTCTTCTGGGGTTCCTTCACATTGTAATGAAGCTCTGGACAGATCCAGGGTCCATCCTGGATCCATCCTGGATCCATCCCGGATCCCTGCCGGATCCCTGCCGGATCCATACCGGATCCCTGCCGGATCCATGCCGGATCCCTGCCGGATCCCTGCCGGATCCCTGCCGGGTCGGTCGTTGCTGCCGCTCGGCGTCAGGTTCTGATGCTGCTGCACAGATCCAACACCGTTTTTCTCTCCTCCATTCCAGCATTTATAAAGCCAGTAGTAAAGACACAAACACTGCAGGCTCAACAGGCCGGCGTCACCATGGCAACCCCATCCTCCACATCTGCCTTTCCTGCTGTTTCCTCCTCCTCCTTCTTGTCTAACAGAAAATCCATACTGAGGGAGGAAAGAGGAAGAATCGATTCCTCCTGGAAGAGCCGGCTTTGTGTTTGTCTCTGCTGCTTTGATTTCCTGATTTACTCGTCACTGATGTTTCTGTTTGGAGCATCAGGCTCAAGAAAAGGAAGTAGAAACCATTGATTTGTAAAAAAAAATAATAATAATAAAATAAAATCACTTTCTATCTGTTTTCACATCGTTATTATTTGTGTAAACGCGGTGAAATAAAAGCTTCGAGCCTCAGACTCTTCAGCAACATGAAGCTTTTCTGGAAACCAGGCGATGCGTTGGCCTGGCCGGATGTCTGCTGCCACCTAGTGGCTGGATGTGCAAACTACAGGCCGCATCCGATTTACTTACATTAAAAAGTTTTAGCAGTGACTTTTATGAAGCTGCAGAAATGCTTCTTAACTCGGTGATTTTCTTCAGAGCAGAAGTTCAAACCTGGACAGAATCACCTTTAAAATTAATAAATTTGATCTGTAAACATTAAAGTTCTAACTTGTTGCTTCAAAAACTAAATCTTTCCTAAAATAAGTTTTATGCTGGAGAAACAGGCGACATGATGACATCAACACAATTTGTTTTAAACTGCTGCACATGTTTAAAACCAAAATCAGCAGTAATTATTACGGCTGCAGGAATAATTAAAGCATTCTAACAACCTGAACACTGACGATAGAGACTTTAATACGCTGTTGCTCGTAAAACCTTTATTTTTGTAAAATAAATAAAGTTGGGAACTTTTAGTTTTTCTCTCCTTATTTCCTTCAAATTAATCAAAGTTTATTTTTCTAGTTTGAATGACGAACTGAAGAATCAAAACAAGCAGACGTGTCGCTTCTATAAAAAATTAGACCCATTTTTATTGTGTTCCATATATAAAAGAAATACAAAAAAGAAACATCGACACCGGGCAAAGGTCAAAGGGCAGGGGTCAGGTGTGAACGGGTCCAACGCAGGTGAGATAAAAATGGGAACGGACAGCAGGAACGTTGAGAAAAGTCCCGGATAATCAGTCTGGAGGACGGAATGCGACGCCCAGTGCTCCCAGTCCTCCCAGTCCTCCCAGTGCTCCCAGTCCTCCCAGTCCTCCCAGTGCTCCCAGTCCTCCCAGTCCTCCCAGTGCTCCCAGTCCTCCCAGTCCTCCCAGTCCTCCCAGTGCTCCCAGTAACCCACCCGTCTCTACAGTTGAGTTTCAGTTCTACAAACATTCTCAGAAAGCAGAGCTGCTCAGGACGAAGATCAAACGTCATTGGCTGGATTAAACCGAAGTGGGCGGAGCTTGTAGAGAAGTGAACACAGGAGGAACGTTCAGTTTTAGACATTCATGATGAAAACTTCAAAGTAAAAGTCTCTGGATGTCCAAACCGCGTTTTGCATCAGAAATACTTTAATAAACCAAAACTAAACATGATTTACATTCATTTTCAACTGAAAACATTAAATAAAGTCATGAGGAGAAAAAAAGTCTCTGATTCAGTTTACAGAACCGATTTCAGCAGCAACGACTTCAAGCTGCAGCTCTCATTTGTTTTGAAAGTTGTGGACTTTGACTAGGCCGTTACGGCGCGTCGATCCTGCTCTGATGGGAAATGGTTGATATTCAGCATGTTGGATCGTCCGGGCCGCAGCGTGTGGCGTCCCAGAGGTCAAACCAGTTCACAGCCTGCTGCCACGATGCAGCAGAGCTCCGGCGGTTTATTCTCTAACAAACATAATCCGTAATCTGTCGCCGTTGCTTCTAGTCGGCCATGTTTGTTTCCTCTGCAGGTTTCCTGAAATGTTGCCTGTTGCTGGATGAACTGCAGCCAAACCTGTTTCACAGAAGACATTTTACTGTCATGTTTTGAAGGTGGCCGTCTAACGGCTCTGCCTCTTCACTCTGCCCAGACTGTCAGCATAACATCAACTCAGCTGCAGATCAACAAACTGCCAGTTGTTGTTCCTCTCGATGCGTTTCTGCTCATGGTGAAACTGATCATCTACCTGATCATTCGACTCTGATGGAAACTTTCTTTTCTCCCCATGACTCTGAAAAGCCCTGAATCAGCCAAAGTTTAACAATATGCGCCGTGTTGTTTCCAGATATCGGTCAGTTTCAGGCCGATGATCGGACGCTTCACCCACCGAGATTTAACTCAGCCGCAGACGGGATCTGGGCCTTCGGAGCAGTTCTGCCTGTAAGGAATCAGCGTGGAGCCGAAACTCTGCCGGGCGCCTCAGGACAGATCCGTCTTATCCGGAGCTTCGGCGTGATGGCCGCCGCCCACCTCGGCCCCGCCGGGCGCCAACAACGTCCTGCGGTTGTAGTGGTGGTGGCCTTTCATGATGCCCGAGTTGTTGTTCTCGTTGAGAATCTGCTTCTGCTTCTGCCGGTTGAGCGACTGCACCAGGCCCAGCACCACGGCCGCCAGAGAGTACTGGCCCGTGATTTTGCGCGGCTGCAGGATGAGCGGGTTGGGCTGCACCCGGCCCAGCAGGAAGTGAGTTCGGATTTTGCCCTCCTGCTCGCTGATGCCCTTGACGTAGATCTCGCCGCGGTACTCGAAGGCGAAGCCGCGCTCCTTCAGGATGAGGAAGGTTTCCTCGGGAACCTGGATCTTGCCGCTCACGCCGGTGCTGTCCATCCGGCTGGCCAGGTTCACCGTCTTGCCCCAGATGTCGTACTGCGGCTTCTTGGCGCCGATGACGCCGGCCACCACCGAGCCGTGAGCCATTCCTGGAGAGAAACAACTGACTGTGGAAACTGGTTCAAATGCACCGACATTTAAAACAAGTTTCATTCAAACACCATGGAAAAACATTGACAGGTTATTACAGCAAACAGTCAATTAACTGAGATTTAAAGGAAGATTTTCCAGTTTTCTTAAGGTTTACTTTGCACTCAACACAAATGCTGCAAACATGGAACTGCTGATCAGATTCCTTTAATTTACAGTAAATCCAAATATGATGATGCAAATAACTAATCAACTCAATTGTTGTTTAGTGGTTTATTAGATTAAAATTTGCTTTAATTGATTAACTAATATTGTGTGATTTAGAATTGTAGTTTGTCCGCCATCCAGCAGAAGGCGCCGCTGGTCAACCTTAAGCGACCCAGAAACAAAGATGGCGGAGATTTCCCAGAAAGAACCCGATAAACGGTCCAAACAAAGGCCGGTGCCAGAGGCTAAATGCATTTTATGTGGTTCTGATTTGAAATATAAAAACTCAACAAGATTCTTATCTTCACTGTAAACTTTCATTCAGCTGCAAAACGTCAAAATCCTCCAGCAAAAGTTCAACAATGAGACAAAACTGACCTCATGATTCAGTCAGTATTTAAAACATACAATGACGCAAACTCTTTCATTCACGATATCATGAATAATATATGTTATATAATATGTTATGGAAAGATGCTCCCTTTCAGATAAAAGAAAACTCAGATTTTTAAAATGGCCTCGTTTTGATTAATCTATAGCCAATCGATGAGATCAATCAACGTTAGAGAAACTCATTAATCCATAATTAGGTTATGGATGGTAATTATCAGCGTTTCTCATCAGAAGCATAGAAGTTCAACATGTAGAAGCAGCTCAACTGAATCCAACAAGGAGAATTTATAATAATCCGTCATGAACAGAAAAGTTCGTTCTGGTTTCCAGCGATGATCTCCGGATTTCTGCTTCTGTGATTGGAAGTTTATCATTTAATCTTCTGGGATTAAATCATTTCTACTGCAAACAGAAGCGTTCCTTCGTTAAATCACGCAAATGGACTTTTCCTAACAGAACTGGAACTCACCGATCCGCAGCTCGAAGTTGTTGAAGGAATGTTTATTGATCTCCTGGATGCTCTCGTTCAGGGCGATGGCGAAGTCGGCCAGCGCGCAAAGATGGCCCCATTTATCCTCACATTGCTGTGGAGAGAGGAACAACCTGAAGAACCTGCAAGTCACGGACCGGAACCGGGCCCGGGAGGAACCGGGCCAGGGAGGGACCGGGCCAGGGAGGGACCGGGCCAGGGAGGAACCGGGCCAGTAAAGAACCGGGCCAGGGAGGAACCGGGTCAGGGAGGGACCGGGCCAGGGAGGAACCGGGCCAGTAAAGAACCGGGCCAGGCAGGAACCGGGCCAGGGAGGGACCGGGCCAGTAAAGAACCGGGCCAGGGAGGGACCGGGCCAGGCAGGAACCGGGCCAGGCAGGAACCGGGCCAGGGAGGGACCGGGCCAGTAAAGAACCGGGCCAGGGAGGAACCGGGCCAGGGAGGGACCGGGCCAGGGAGGGACCGGGCTAGGGAGGAACCGGGCCAGGGAGGGACCGGGCTAGGGAGGGACCGGGTCAGTAAAGAACCGGGCCAGGCAGGAACCGGGCCAGGGAGGAACCGGGCCAGTAAAGAACTGGACCAGTAAAGAACCAGGCCAGTAAAGAACCGGGCCAGTAAAGAACCGGGCCAGGCAGGAACCGGGCCAGGGAGGAACCGGGCCAGTAAAGAACCAAAGGAGGAATTTAAAGTTTGACCTTTAAACTTTAACTTAACTTGGCGTTAAAGAGCCAGGAGCTCCGCAGGGCTCCTCACTTGAACTGATGGTTTCTATGCTTCCACTTTCTTTACTGATTGAAAAACGTTAATAAGTCTCAGTAATAAATTTATAACATGTTTATATTTTCCCATCATCTCCAGCAAAACCAGCAAGTCGATTATAGTTGGACTGAAATCTTGTTTGTGGGATTTTGATTGTTTTGAACGCGTCAGAAAAGGTGATCAGTTAGATCAATAAAATAACTAATAAACTAAACTAGAGCAGCTTGTATGTTCTGGGGAAAAACTCAGCAATTCAGATTTTCAACTGAATTTCTGAAGATGTGAAGCCAGAAGTTACAGTAACAGCAAGAAAACTGCAGCTGGGTCCAAACGTTAAAAACCTGCAGAAGATCTTTCACATCAGACTTCCTGCTCACTGAAAGGCCGAAAAGTTTCTAAAATAGAAAATACGTTGGAGAAACGTGGCCGGTCACTTTACTGGATGAAAACATGTTTGAACCAGAACAACGGCGGCGCTCTGGGACTCGTTAAGCGTTTCTGCAGCAGTGCTGCTGCTGGCTGTGGATCTTCACCTGTTTCTCAGGCGACAGCCCAGAGACGGCCATGTAGGTGCTGCCGATCGTCTTGATCTTCTCGATGTCCTGGAAACGGTCTTCACCCAGCAGCTGCAACAGAAACAACGTTCACTGAGCTTTACAACAACCTGAAGCACAAAATCACATGTGACGGAGGACCAGGCTCATCTGAGAGACAAACTGCTGCCTGAACCGTTTCATGACCGACTGACGCAGCAGCTGCAGCAGCTGCAGCAGCTGCAGCAGCCGCAGCAAATGGAAACGAGACAAATGTCCGACGGCGACGCGCTGCTCCTCAGGACAGACGCTGGACCAGCTGCTGATGAGGAAACATTTAAATTCAAACCGATCAGGAGAGAAAAGCCAAACAGCTGAAACCTGCTTTGAGATTTTTGCTAAAGTTTTGCATTTTGGATGTTGAACAGAAGCACAGAAGCTGCTAAAGGCCCTGAGGTTCTTTGCCACCTGCAATAATTAGGTTTTGATTTCCTGCAAACAGAATCAGTCATTTCTGCAGAGATTAATGGCTTCTCAAGTGTTTTCTAAAATGGGATGCATGTTGTATTTTTGTCCTGAATGAGTGATGGTGTTCACGTCTTTCATTAAGCCCAGCAGATGGTTTGAACTTCACCTCGTCGAAGTCGGCGATGATTTCGTTGAGCAGCCGCAGACACTCGACTCCCTGGTTGTTCATCTCAGTCTGGGAGTAAAAGTCTGCGAAGCCGGGGATGGAGGCGAACATCACGCCCACCGAGTCGTAGGACTGGGAGTACAGCTCCTGAGGAGACACCGACACAACCGGGACGTTTCAACACCACGTCAAGCCCAGAACGGCCCAACAGAACCACTGCCAAAGGGAGACGCAGGAGAACAGATCAATAAATATAAGCAGTGCACGAAAGTATGAAAGCTTTTCTTAAGGTCTCAACATCTGAGGTCTGAGATGCGTTTCGGTGATTGTCCTGTGATCGACTCTCACCTCAACTTTAAAATGCCACAAAAAGAAAACGAACCAAGCAGAAACACAGAGCATGAATTCACCTCATGGTGGCGCTACATACGGCTGAGAAATGGAGAGATTTCCTCTCCACACTGAGTTTGGAGTTGATGCCTCTGGTAAGGCACCAGTCAACCTTCAGCGCCTTCACTGTTTTTCAGAAAAGCACAAAACGCCTCGAGCGTAAAAACTTTTTCAAACTTCAACATGCTGGCATCCTGTCGCCCAGACCATGAGGAGTTCAGCACCTGACATGACTACTGTAAGGTCAAAGCACAGTGCTTGACCTTTGCTCCAAACTGGTGTCCAGAATGACAGAAGGACGTCTTCATGCTGGTCTCTTCGCTCCAGGAATCCACTGGTTCATTCAGATCCAACTTCATGATTTGTGCTGCTCAGATAATCCAAACATGTTCACTCCTTTCCAAATTGTCCTGTTTTAACCTTCAGGATCAAATCCAGGAACATTAACAGCTTCTGAATCTTTTTCCAGCAGAGAATAATCCCTCTGCTCCGTGGGATTCAGGTTCATTTGCTGGTAAACTCGGTAAACCTTCCCAGGTTGATGGGCAGCAACAATTACTGCTGGTAAGTTTTCGCCCGGCTGTTCGACACGCCTTGTGATTCATAATGAAAGCAGTGGTCACACATTTTGTTTTCATTTGAACTCAAGACATAATGACAGTGTGGATCTGCTGCACACTTATAATGAGATGCAAATCACTTTAAAACCCAGTGAAAACCAGATGAGCTTCATTATATCCTCACATTAATGAAATAATTTGCTCTGATCAAGCAGAGCATCCTCCTCAAAATCACTGATTAATAAACGACACAGTGCAGTGCAGCCTTTCGGCCACTAGGGGGCCGTGTTCGCCCGTACAGCAGGTCATGAAGCAGCACATCCTTACATCCCAAATGCCACATTCAGTAATTCATCATGCCATTATGGTAGTATTGTAATAATAGGGTGATAAACATTAACGTCCAGCCACAGTTCAACATTTGAAGTTAATAATTCAGGAGAAGCTGCGTCTGTCCGCAGGCTGCTCCCATTCTTAATGTAATTACACGGTTGTGAAAATGGGCCTCTGACCTGAATGGAGCTTCCTCAGCGGCTTTATGCTCGGCTAATGAGCTCAGCCAAACGGCCAAACTTCAAAAGGGAAACTTGGTTAAAGTTGAACTAATTGAATTTCTTGGTCTTCTGCTGCGATGCTGCAGAACGTCAGGCAGCGTTTTGAGGTTCAGTCGGGGTTCAGTGCTGCCGCTGAAGCCTCTTTAACACGTTTAACTGTCTGGGCTTCGCATATTTGGTGGGAAGCATCAGAGGAGGAAAACCAGACTGCAGATATTTACAGGGTCGTTTCTATGCTCTGCTGTTTATTCCGACTTTAGAGATAAAAGTTATGCATTTTAGTTTCATGGGTAAAAATGCCAGTCAGTCTCGTTTTCACCACTAATCACAGCAGATCAACATACAGTTAATGTCCCAAAGGAGCAATTTATGGGTTGGATCCGACCAGCAGAGATTTATCATCAACATCAAACCCGTAACCTGCCAATAAACGTTTTTGTCATTTTAAGGAAACATAAATAAAAATAGTTTTCCTGCCTTTGTTTCTGTTTCGGCGCAGAGGTGACGTCACACTGTGTGTGTTAGAAAGCAGTTTCTGAATCAGGATTAATTAGTTTGAAATGATAACAAAATGACGAAATGTATCTGTTCAGAGATTGAAGGCAGTAATACAGACAGTTAGCATAGCTAGCATTGCTAGCCATAATTAGCAACCTCTCTGCAAAACGTCTCCATGACAACAGCAAAAAAAAACCTTTTCTCTGCTTGGCAGGAAACAATGAATAAATCAGAGTCACAGAAAGTTGAGTAATAATAATAATAATAATAATAATAATAATAATCCAGATTTGACTTGGATTAAACTGCTTTACCTTGTTGCTGCAGCCTGGAACAGTGAAACGTCTGTAATGAGCGTTTAGCCAAACCAAATGTCCTTAATCAGGACGTCACTGCAGACGTCTCCACGGCGATCTGCTGCAGCGACGCCGAATCACAACAACAAACAGCCTGACTGAAGCTGCAGCGACTGACGAGGAGCCAAACGCTCTGACCCCAATCCTAACCCTAACCCTAACCCCTAACCCCTAACCCCTAACCATCGCCTCTGCTACCTGGACTCACCTGACCACAACCTTTCACCTGCTGCACAGGTTACCGTCCAACAGAACCAGGCAACCCGGATCAGCAGATCACCTGGTTTCCCACTAATATTCATCTCAGCAGCTCATTAAAGGGAAATTATTCAAATGAGATGCTGTAGTTTAATTATCCTCACAATCCTATTAATAACTGTTTTTTTAGCTTCGTTCCAGAATGAAATGTTGTAGCTGTAGATTTGTTGGTCATTAGAATCACAAAGCACTGAAATCATCCGTTGTTACTAAACGTGAGATGAAACTTCAGTCTCAGCTGAAACGTTTTCACAGCATTTATGTCTCAGATGAACAAGATGTTGGTGGTTTGATCATGGAAAGTTTATTTTTGTTTCTCTCCAAACCGAGTCTTTGCTGCTCGTTCTCACACACACAGCTCCTGGGAAAGGCCCAGTGAAGGTCCTAGTTAAAGGCTGGTTGGATGAACCGGGTTCAACCTGCTGCTGCCAGAGGAACGGACAGGAAAACCACCTGATTAACGATCGATCCGATCGATTCTGAAGGTTTATAACCTTAGAGAACCAACAGTTTCTGCTCATCAATCTGTGAAGAGTCAGAAACTGAAAATCATCTCAACAGAAAATATTCCAGCAAATTTTATCCACAGCAACGACGACAAATGAAACCAGGAGGTTCGATTTAATCTGCAGACGAACCAAAGTCCCGGCCTGACGGCTTCGTCTCTTCAGCAGCTGAAACGAAGCTTCATGAAAAACGACGTTTCATCCAGATGGAACCAAACGCCTCACACCAAACCCAGCGGCAGATCTACAGGAGAGTGACCACAGGCTGGAACGGCCTAGTCAAAGCCCAGGCTCCAGCTGATTCAGATGCTGCTGGGAAACTTTCAGATAAATAATAACTGGAGATCTGAGAGAGAAAGGAGGATGAGTTTGTGCTGCTATTATGATAATAAAGTCGGACCTCGTTGTCGCGGTCCTTCTCCAGGAAGTGGCGGGCCACGTGGCTGGGCAGGATGTTCCTCAGCATGTTCTCGTTGTGTTCCCGCAGCTCCTTCATCTCGTTGATCTCCTCCTTGGCCTGAACGCGCCACAGGAAGTCCAGCCGGGCCGTGTACTCCAGCTGAAAGCACAAACCCAGTCAGACAGGCTGCAGGTCCGGCCGGCGCCGCTCCGATCAGCGCCAAAGCCTCAACGCGGCAAACGAGCCGGGCCGCAAGGAAAACTGCTATAACTACTGCAAATGACTTTTCATAAACTGCAGTTTAATCTGAACATTTGGAAAAGAAACAATAAGAAACAGCAGAAAACAGAGTTTTTAGAAAAAAAATCAACAAAAATGTCACTGAAGTAATGATTAATAATCTGATTAAAATAAATAAATTAAATAAAAGCTCCTGGTTTCGCTTTGGCTCCAGCATTACACTGTAAAACAGAGCCTGGCTTAACTTAAGTCTACTAGGTAATTATCTTGGTTTAGTCAGAAATCAAATTTTATCAAGTTGATTTAACAAAAATGACAAAAATGATTTTAAGTTCTTTAATCTTCATTTGAGTTGTTTTCACTTTTTATTTTAATTAAAACTGAACTGAAAACTGTCCTCACTTTTTAAAAAAGCAACATTTTTATATTTTATTTATTTTATCCAGTTGAAATAACGACTTATTTAAAGTTAGAAGCACTAAATGAACTCGTCTCAGGCAGTCTGAGGAAACATTGCCGATTGCTTTCTGCACATCAATGTCGAATATTTCAGCTGTATCTCATCCAAGCCTAAAACTTTTAATTAGTAAGGATCTTCCTGAGAGGCTAATGTCGCAATAATAAAGTGATTCTGCTTTTCGGTGAGCAGATGTTTTACAGACCGTTAAAAATAAACGTCCAGCTGCTGAAGTTCAGAGAATAGAGCCTGAGCTTCCTGACGCCTCAACCGGGTTTTGTTCCACAAAAAGCAGATTAGAAGTGAAGTTCAGGCCAAAGTTTCATAAATGAGATGATTGAATTCACAGCAACAGGCAGGCAAATTAAAACATTTAATCACCTTTGCAGTGCAGGACTATTCGATCAATCTGCTGTGCAGCTGAAGTATTTTAAGAGGCAACTCAATTAGCTTTTTTGAATTAACAAGTCATATGAATAAATTAGAGCCAAACAAGTGGTGTGCGCCTGCAGAAGGGAGGGAAGGGGAAATGATTTCCAGGGCCGGACGATAAGCCTGGAAGGATTTCTGATCTTCTTCTGAGGCGTTTTGATTGATCAGGGAATCAATTAGTCGCCAATCAGGAGAGAAACTTCATCCAGTTTTCTGTCCAATTAACATCCAGCATCCAGAAACGTATCAATTCAACTTAATCACATTTCAGCTATAACAACAAAATAACAGTTTTGATTCAAAAACAAGTTTTGCTGCTAAATTATTGAATAAATAGATATTTGAGCTCAATAATGAACATATTTATTGATTTTAATCTGTTGTTAAGGTTGGTGGACGCTAATGCTACATGTTTAGCATCGAGATGCTATTATGGGCTAGCGTAGCTTCACTGACAGGCTAGCTCCTGTTAGCACAACTCAAACCCAACATCAGTTTTTTACAGCGTCCAATCAGATCAGCGGAAACAGAAATGAAACTCTTTGGGCCGAGAAAAGCGATCAACATAAAGGTTCTGTAGGTAAAACAATGACTGATTTCTGTTTCAACATGTTAAAGTCATTATTATCTCTAAATCGCAGGCGGATGAAGCTCAGGCTTCATGTCCGTCTGAACTGGAACCAGATCAGCTGGAAAGTCTTTTCCCAAAATGGCCGCTTGATTTCTAAACTCTGTTATTCTGCTGACGAGTTGAACGATAATCAGACAGAAAGAAGTCTTGATTTATTACCCAGTGTTTATTAAAGTTACAAATAAACACGTCTTAAGTAAATGAGTGTGATGGATGGTGTCAGCAGAACCCACTCCCATCTGGTCCAACCATCTGCTGCTCCAGAGACGATCAGCGTCTGACTAACGTCTCCATCCAGGACTTCAGATGAAGGAAAACGAGCGAACAGGAGAAAATCTTTACTGCCAGTTAAAACACGGAGCCAGACTCCACTTAGCAAGAGCAGAACATTTGAGACGACGCTTTAAATCAGAAATGAAGGAAAGGAAAGTTACCTGGAGAACAAAGTGAAACATTTAGATCTCAGATCTTTCTAACATTTCTCCTTTTGTTTGCCTGCATCAGAAAGAGGATCAATTTAAAAACATTTTATGAACAGTAGCGTCAGCAAACAGCCTTTCTCCTCCTCCAGACGTCACCAGCCAGCCTGGCATTTCTCAAGGAGCAAATCAAAGTGAAGAGTCTGTGAGAGAAGCAGGTTGTGGAGGAAAAGGCTTTAATTGGCTCTGATCTCCTCACAAACAGAATCACTGGAGAGAGGCTTCAACGGGGCCCTGAGAGGCGCCGCAGCTTCTCCGACTTCATGCATGTTTTCCACAATCAGCTTCACAACGACGGTTTCCAAAAACACCAACAGCCATCAGACTAATTACAGAGCAGCAGCCACCTCAGAGCTGCTTTTAATTTAAACTCAATAAAATTCACTCAGTCAAACTGACGGTACATGTTATCAAATCCACAATGGAGTCATAAAAGAATAAGATGCATTATTACTGATTTACTTATTTGAAATAACTTTAAATGAACTTCTGATTGGCTGAAAGTCTGATTCTGCATTTATAAACAACTCAGATTAAATCCAACCAGATTTAATTCCAATCAAATGTTTAGTTTGTTGTTATTTAACTAAACTGACATTTTTCTCAGTCTGAATGGATTTCATTGAATTTCTGGCTGTAAAACTGTGATTCATAAATTTCAGATCTTTGGTTTAGCAAGAGACTCCAGCTAGAGGTTTAACCTCTGACCTCAGTTACAGGAGAATCCTAAACCCAGAAAACATGAACTGGACTCAAAGTTTCAGGAAAGTAACTGCACTTGTGTGTAACAGGTTGATCCGTCTCAGGGCTCTGGCTGGATGTTCAAGCCGGACGCTGACAGACAGGTGTTTCTGTGAAACGTGTTGTTCCCATGTGTCTCTGACCAGGCCTGCTGGTCCCTCATCAAACCATCAGGACCCAACCGGGCTCTGCGGCGCCGTTTCAGAGCGGCGAGTCGCAGGCCGGCGCTGAGACCCGTCATCGTCTCCAGCTTCCCAAACAAGCGATCGAATCGATCCAGAGAAAATCGAAGCTGAATGACTTCAAATGCAGCTGCTTTCTACTTTCATGAGGCCACAAAAGCCCTTCAATTACGTCTCCCTGCCCGGCTCTCCGGCCGGCGCCGATCAAAGGTTGCCATAGCGAGAGCGTGAAAGCGGCGGGCGGCCGCGGAGCCGGACTCCATACGGCAGGATGGATGGTGCGGCGCATCAGGCCCGGGAAATGGGCCGGCTGGTTCTGCTCCTGTTTACGGCGTGAAGATAAAAATAATATCCAGAAAGATTCACAGAGCAACTGCTGCTCCGGGAAACGGTTTCATTCCCACAACATGACGACCATCAGCAGAAGCAGAGGCAGCGGAAAACCCAAACACTGGAGCAAAACTCACACCTAGGCAGACGCTGCTCCTTACCACCTGCCAGGTAACATGATGATGACCAAAGACTGTCGTTATCCGGGGAGATGGAAACCCAGTGGCCCAGATAATCCAACATCAGCAAACAAAAGAAAACGTGGAAATCGAAAAATGACTCACGTCAGAGTAAAAACGCATTTGGTGAAAAGTAACTGATCAAATGATCAATCATGTGAAGATTACATCACAGGATGGATGAAAATGACAATAATTCATATAAGTAATAAAAAAATAACAAATCAGGCAAAAGAAAGTTTTTCCAAATCAAAAAGAAGAAACTTATGAAACTTTACGGCTCTGCAGGTGTTTTGTTGTTTGTTTGTTTCTGGTGGATTTAAGGTTAAAATTTGTTTGTTTTTCATTCAGAATCCAGAAATTTTACTCAGATAAGAGAAAAAATACTGCAAAATAAAATCACTGCAGTGGAAGCAAAAAGGTCAAATGTCATTTCCCTCCAGATGACTGACAGATTAAACTCCGGATGCAGCGAAACGTTTTCTCTGCCTGAACGTTTACCGGGACCTTTGCAGGGAAGTAATCCCTCCCTGGTATTTGTAATCAGAGTACTTGGTACTTCGAACCCGGGATCAGATAAATTAGAAAACCGCCAGCATTTAGAACCTGCTGAGTTGCTTGAGATGAATCTGAATGACTTCAACGTCTAACGGCACAAAATGTTTACATTTCTGCGTCTTAATGGTTTAAGTAATTATAGAGCAGATAAAATAAATATCTGTGTCTTATTGGCCGTCATCATTGATTAATGGATTTATTCATCTGATCAGTTTCTCTTTCTGGACGGAATTGATTGATTGTCATCGTCTAATTAACTGTGATTATGTAATAATGTTGCAGATCTGAGCAGCTGAACATCCAGGAGCTCAGAGGGACGAATCGTTGCTGATGTAACGTCCAAACTTTTAATTGTGAAAAAGTGTGTTAGATTACTTTCTGCTTTTTAATTTAATGGTCGAGTAGATCTGCTAATCTGTGGCGTGATGAAGCTTTTTCTCTTTCCAATTAGCTGCAGCACAGCAGGAGATGTTTGTCTGAAATGAATCGACTGACTTTAATTTGCTCAGCGGCTGCAGCACCTGGAAGCTGGACCTGAGTTCAGAACCAGCAGGAACCCGATCCAGTGAGGAGCTGAACTGATGGCTCCATTAGCGCGTTGCTTAATAAGTGTAATCTCTTCTTTCGGCCTCATGCTGAGGGAACGAATCTGCTTCAGCGTCGCATCACTTTCTGGTTTCATTTTGTTCCACTGCTAAACTTCACTGGTGATAAAATGAGGTGAATCTTTGTTTCCATGGCGATGAGCGCAGATCGTTCAGGTTGTCCTGATCGGATCCTGTGGTTCTGCTGCCATCGGGTCGGCTCTTTCTTCTCCTACTGCTCTCCGATTTACATTGTTAGTTGTTCATTAAACTGCTAACTTTCCGTTTTCTCGGTTTTTTCTCTCTGCAGGAGATGCACCTGGCCTGGCGTTCTGATTGGCTGAGGCTCCTTCCTGGAGGACGCCATCAGCTGCCATGTTCTGCTGGAGGTTTTTCTCTCCACTGTCGCTGCATGCATGTTTGGTGCTTAGCGACTCAACACAACCGACTGTCTCCTGTCAGGAGGAATGAGCCTGATGGGCTTCCGTAGAAAGAAACCTGAACTTATTGAACTGAAATGCTTGTAGCTGAAATCTGCCCTTTAAATGAGAAGAGTTTGGAAAGATCCGGTTTTACCTGCTGACCGTGGTAAAACACGGCGAGGAGGAACATGGCCATCAGCAGCAGAGACGTCTCTTTGGTTCCCAGGAAGTTTCTGATGGAAGACAAAATAAGATGCTTATTTTCTGCAGGAAAAATCAGACAAAGCATTACAAATGTTGTACTTTAGTCGACTAAAAGATTAAAGCCATGCAGCAAAATCCCATCAGAGAAAAACTTTGGTAGAGAAACGACTCACTTTTAAAGTTACAAACTGCAGCAAAATGTAAAAGTGGGAATAAAATCTTATGAAAAAACTTGAGGCGAATGTTTGTTTCCATCTGAGGATCATCAGCTCAACTGTAGAAACGCAAACTTCAAAATAATGAATGTTTTTAGAGTTTTTACTGGCTAGAAACAGGAACCAGGTCTGAGACGCTGAGAGTTGAGTTTTTATGCTGAGGTTTTGTTCAGTGCAGGTCACGCTTCAACCGTCACACAAAAAACCCAAAACATCTGCAAAAACAAAACAACTGAAGCTGGAAGGGAGCAGAACGTTCCTCTGGTGCTGGAAGGAAACCAGGTAAAGGAAGGAATCGTTCAAATGAAGCCCATAAATCCTCCTTTGTGCTTTTGGTTTCAGATATGAAAGCATTTCTGCAGAACCGTCTCCATGTTTCTGCCTGCAGACGTTTTTCACTTTAAAGGATGTTAACAGAAATGATCCTGACTGATGAGGAAACTTTCTCTACCTAATGCTACAAATAAACCTTTAAATATCAGAAATGTAGAGATTTAAGAGGACATTAATCCTGGCTGCCTCTGTTTGTTCAGTTTCAAGTAGAAATAATTTCAGGGATTTAATCCTGTCAACGCCGAGTTCAGCCTGGAAACTTCACTTCAAACTCTGCTGGTGTTTTACGTTTCTGCTACAATCTTCTCACAGTAAATATCAAATATTATCAATAACAAACCCTGAGAGATTCATATTTTGTTCATTTGTAGACGTGTGACAAAATGGACGTTCAGAAAGCAAAGCTAAGTGTCCAACATGGCCGCCAGTCGGGGCTCCGGCTGTGCAGACGACTCACTCCGTGTTGTGGTGCACGGTGTCGTAGCGCACAAACAGCGAGGTGTAGAAGGCTTCGGTCAGCAGGGAGTAGATGGCGATCATCAGCAGCAGCACGGCCAGCTTCAGCACCGAGTTGAGCCGCAGGAACACGGCGCAGGTGACCATGGCCAGGACGCCCGTGAACACGAAGTACTGCGAGGAAACAAACCAGCGTTCAGATGCACATCCAGGATCCCAGCAGGCGAACAGCAGGCGGCAAAAACATCTGACAGTTCAGCCAGGATGCAGAGAGTCACCCGGCATGAGCTTCATCTGAAATACTAGAGAAAGACGATCATCTAATGGTCACTTCATAGTTAATGCAATGTGAATATTAACCAACAGCTGGTTTCATATGAATTAGAGACTAAACTGATTACTATCTAAATAATGACCAGAAACTCAACCCTCCAAAGTCGCCAAGCTGATAATTATCAGATTTATTTACGTACTAATACAGAGTGAAATTATTCCTCCTCATTTAAGGTTTATTACAGCTAATAAGAGTTTAATAATCAGCTAATAATTAGCTAGAAATGACCTATTATTAACCCAACAACCTGCTGATCAATTATTTATGAATGATCTGTGACGTTTCACATTTATAAAATAAGGCATCTGTTAATAATCAATGTTTTATTTATGAGAATCTTTCAAAACTTTTTAATGACCAAAAATAACAGAGAACTGGAGAATATTTACAGTTTATCAGCGAATGGCTGATCAATTATAAAGAGATTTTAGTTGCAAAATTCTCACCTTAAATTAAACCATTTAATAAGAATTAATTTATAACAGTTTATTAGGCTCCAGTTTCTCTGCTATGCTGTAATACCACAGACAGCCGCTAGGAGTCAAAACAACATTATAGAAGTAATTCAGATATTTGTCTAATGAATTAGCTTTCATAACTCTTTCATAATGCAGACATGATTCTCTGGAGGTTTTTGTTTTCAGGTCTTCAGTTTCCTGAACCTAAAATTGAAGATCATTTTAAACTTTCTGCATATAAACTAAACCTCCCAGATTGTCTCATAAGTTTTCTGTTATTAATGTGGACTCTGGGCACAAACTAAAATAACTTTTATGAGCTCCTGATCGAATCCCCAGCTCCTCTGGGCTCAGAGCACACCCCCTGCTGAGCCGTAATAAACCAAAACTACTAAACTGCCCTTTATTTGAGAAGTTTCTGCTTTGCCTGCTCATGAAATATTAAATCCAATATCCAGCATTTTCTTATTTGTCTGCAGCTAAAAGCAGAGCCAGAGAGGCTGCAGAGCAGGTCGTACCTGCGGAGCCTCAGGAGGAAATAAGTTTATGATGTATACATGCAACGACATGACTCAGCCGGGCCTGCGGCTGTAAAAACGAGCCTCGTTATTGGCTCCATCAATCAGCTGCAAACTGTGAGAGCAAAACAACATGATGGATGTTTTCCACGTGACGCCTGATCAGCTGCCGCGTCCGAGGCGAGACCTCCCCGCGACGCGAGCGGCTGTCCGCCCGGTTTAATTCATCGCTGACGCAGAGGTGAGAAAGCACAACAGACGGAGCGGACCGCAGAACCGACAGCTCGTCTCGTCGGTACCTCTGGGTAGAAGCAGATGTCCGGGATGGAGGCAGACTCGTTGTACGTCTGGTTCCTGAAGGTGTTGGACTTGTCGAAGTCGCACCACAGCTGGCAGAGACACAAACGGGGAGGATCATTTCAACCAGCAAACTCAGCTGAGAAAGAGGAGAAATACGTTTCATCAACAGAATCTCAGTCTTTCTGTTCATTTTGCTGTTAGAAATATTTACTTGCATCAATGTTTTAGATGCACTGAGGAGTTAATTCCCTCGCCTGTAGGTGGACAGATCAATGGTTTTGATTTCCAACCGTAACTTTATTTCCACCTCTACCTGCTTAAATCGGGTCTCTGAGTGATTTTGAGTCATGATGGTGTGAATGTCTACAGCTGATGCCTGTTGATGCACATTTAACACATACCAGGAATCACACTGGACTCACTTCCCCATCATCTAGTTTTCAGTCATGAAGCTCATTTGGATAAATGATGTATAAACTACAAATGTTGCATGTGGTATTAAAGACCGGTTCTGGGTTCCTGATCATTTTCTGACGGACTTTTGGACTTTGACTACATCTAAAAAAAGTTGCAGACCCAGAAAACCTTTCAGAACAAAAGACACAATTTCTGTCTTGCAGGCAAACAGTCGATGGTGGAAATAAAATCATCGTCAGACGTGGAAAATCTCAAAGCCAGAAGGAAGAAATAAACATTTCCTTTCTCTTCTTAATCCCTCTTACAATGTTGATCATTGCAGCGAGGAAGTTGATGAGGATGGAGACGAAGATGATGACGTTTCGCGCCGCGTACGTCTCGTTGATCCAGCAGCAGGCCTTCCTCAGAACCAGAGGCAGACACTTGTAGTCCTCCGCCGTCGTGACCAGAACCAGGCAGGAGTGGAGAACGATGAGGACCGAGAACTGGATCACCATCGTCACCATCCTGCACGCAAGAAACAGACTTAACAAAAACATGGTGATTTCAGACAGTCAGTGACTCTTCAAGAGGGTCTTAGAGAGAAACTCTAATATGTTCAGATTTTAACTTCAGGACATGCGAATCCGCTGAGGCTCAGAGAAAAGAGGAAATAAAACCATTTCCAGCATCTGAATCCATTCCCTGCCAGAGTCCTGAGCTGCTAAACGAGCAGCTGCTCCGTCTGGAAACGACGCAGAAAAATACCTGAAAACTGAAATCAGACTCTTTGATCCCTGAGAGAAAACTCATCGCTTTATCTGCTTGAAGAGTTGAAAATCTGCTTAAGATTTTGAGATTAATCTCTGAAATCTGAGACAAAAAATGTCAAAACCTCTGACTTCAAAAGCTGAAGATGTTTTATTCTGAAACTCATAAATTCCCTGATTTTATGGAGGAAGTTTACTGCCCTAATGCGGCGATGCAGATTGTGTAATTAGACCTTTTGGAGATAAGTTTGACAGTTGTTTTTTCGGGATATTTATCCAGTTTTTACGCTGCTCTTGTTTCTCTCTGATCCATTTGTTTCTGATGTTGTGGAAACTGTTGCTGTCTGAAGTTCCCTTACCGGGCAGAGGGCAGCAGGCTTTGAATCGCCGTGATGAAGATGAGCACGATGAAGGCGCAGACCAGGTTGGACTTGAAAACCTCGTCCCTCATCTGTGAGTACTGCACAGGGACAGAGAGACGAAGAGAGAAGCAGCAGGAAGAGGAGGTGAGGGGGAGAAACAGGTTTTCAGACAAACAGAGAGGACTGGACGAGCCAAAATGCGCCAAACACACGGATGCTCTGCAGCGGGTGCATGCGACTCGGTCGACCACAAGCGTCAGAGAGAGACAGGAGCTGGTGGGTTAGCCGAGGGTCCTGGGGAAGGAGCGAAGCCGACAGACTCGATGCGCGCTGAGCGGAAATCAACCCTGAGCCTGAAACATGGACTGAAGATTCACCAAAATGAGTTCATTACATGTTTTTATGGCCCCTCTAATTAACAACTACAAAATGAAGCGCGAGAATGCAAAGACATTAATTTGGTGCCTTTTATGTTTTGCCTTCTTTTCTTGCTGTATTTTGTCAAACAGTGATAAACTAAACAGCAACAGAAAAACTGTTGGTTCTGATTTTGTACTCAGATTTTGATCAATGCGGCTGCATTTGTATTTAACACACTTTTCCTTAAGATCGCCATCAGAAACAACGACAAATTTATGTTCCTGCAAGGGCCTAAATATGATGACTGATAAACACAATCTTACTAAATATAGATGAAAGTAGCGAAAAATAGAGAAACGTTTAAAAGTCGCTAGCTAAGCTATGCTAGTTAGCCACAGGCAAACTTTAGCAGAGAAAATCATCCAACTAAAAAACTATTTTTTTGCATAATAATAATAATAATAATAATAATAATAATAATATACTTAAATTTTCTGCTTAAAAAAAACAAAGGCCTGTTTTAAACCTTTGGTTAAATGTGTAAACATTGAGGACAGAGTGGCTCAGATTATTGGCCTCAGATTATTGGCCTCAGATTATTGGCCTCAG
>VMRN01000206.1:60149-70325 GCA_010277015.1 Poeciliopsis turrubarensis
GAGACACAAGCAGAGATGTATCTCAGCACAGCTGGATGCTAATTAATGCTCTCATCACCCAGCGCTCCCACAGATCACCGACTTATGCAAAACATGACTTTAATTATCATATCAGCAGGCAGAGGTCTGTCAGCCATGACGAACTCAACCCTGGAAAGGAGACCTTTACCGATCGACTCTCAATTACATGTTTGCAATCATCTTCATTTAACATCGAGGTTAAACTTCCTTCTTCTTCCACTTATTTCTCCTCCTGTGGTTCAAAAAGCCTGCAACATTTACACTTACTGTAAACAAAATAATGATAATGATCATTCAGATTTTCTCTCCTGTCTTTGTCATTTTTTTGTACTTTGGTCAACTTTTTCTGACATGAATTCCAAAAATGTCAAGAGATGCTGCAAAGTTTCCATCAGTTTTCTCTGTAAATGTTTAATGTTCAGGCAGAAAGAAGAAAAAGCTTCTCTGCCGCAGTGTTTGGTTTAGTTTGCTTTAGTTTTCAGATGTTCCCACTCAGTCCCAACGCAGACATGCTCAAACTTTTTACATTTTTCTCTCCATTAAGCCGTGATGAAAAGATAATTAGAGCTTTTTACTGTTAAAGGTAAATTTCTCCATTAAGGGACTGAAATCTGAAATGTCAGAGATTTGACTGTTTGTTGTGTGAACAGTGTGGCATGCAGTCTGAGGCTGCAGCACATCTGCTGCAGCCTCAGACCACTGCAGCGCTGCTCGTGAAGCTGCAGCGCTGCAGCGCTCCCGGCTGCACTGAGCATGCTCAGTGAGTCTTCCTGTGGGCGGCATCGTGAGGAACCCAGCAGAAATCTGTCAGGTATTCCTGGAGTTCCCCTGATGCCTGTGAGTTGCGTCAACACAGGAGCTGAAAATAAATCCTGGCTGCAAACTGACACGGTTTTTTGTACCGGTTCTGCTGCGAATAAAAAGATTACGAATGAATTTATCATTTGACTAAGATAAACTCGTCTGACCTGATGTAAAACTTCATTTGCTTTTCTGCAACAAGGTAAAGCTACAAACGTTAATGTTGCGGTTCTGTTCACATATATTGGCACCTCTGGAAAAACAAGAAAAAACCCTTAAACATTAAATCTGTTTCATCTTTGTAGTGTCTAATACTGGAAGTTTCAGAAAAATCCAAGCTGCAGTTTGAGACCAGAGGATTAAAATCCCACAGTAAGAAGAAACCACTGGCTCTCCGAACACTTTCTCTAAAATAAACATGATTTAAGCAATTTAAGGTTCAAAGCTGAAATCTGATCGCGACTTTCTATAAGTAAATCTGCAGCACAGAACTAATAGTGCTGTCACAAAAACCTCACATTACGTAGATGTTCACAGCTTATTTGGTCTTTTAAAATAGGTTTGGACTAAAATCGACAGAGACAACTGCCAGAGGCGAGCGCAACAATCCAAAACGTTCCTAATTCACTGAACAAGAATCTGCTCTAAATTAGCAGAAGCTAACGCCAAGCCGCTAAAAACATTACAGAAGTTATAACCACTAAAAAGATATATAAAACCGAGCACAGGCTAACGCTAACCATGAAGACGACTGTCAGCCTGTCTCACCGGTGTGAAACTGTCAAACAACAAAGTCCTCAGTTTCTGATTTTGCCACATATTGTTACTTTAATGTTAATAAATACTATGACCAAAGTTTAAAAATTCATCCACGTCATTAAAATGGGAAACATTTTATTGCAATAACTGGTTTAAAAGGCTCAAAACTCCTGAAATTCAGTTGGTAAAGGGTGATATGAAAACATGGCCTGATGGGTGAGGATACATATTTTTATGTCTTTATACACATTTGAAAGGTTTTTAATGTGTTGGTCCAAAGAAAACATCCAGGTCTGACCGAAATCTCCTGAACTTTGTGGGATGCTGATCTACGGTCCAGTGAGTCCAAATGGTACCATCCTTCCTCATTCTTTGTTTTTCTGCTGAATTGCACATTAAATACGTCGCAGCTCAGGGAGAAAGTTTGGTCTCTGCTTTATGAAACAAACAGCTGACCCTCCTACCAGGGCCTGAGAGCCTTTAAGACCCTCTATATGAGTTATTGCAGAATCCCGGCATTGATTTTGGTATTCTCGGCATCGTGGGTCGTGTTTCGAGCTGCTTTTGTCTCTGTTTATACTGATGTCTGATCCATCAGGGCTCCAGATTAAATTTAGACCCATTTTGCGACCGCTCCTGGAGAGAGCGCGGTTAATCTCATGAGAGAGAGAGAACATTCGGGTCCACGCAGACTGATTTGTTGCAGATTCTTCTCGACAATAAGAGGAGGAATCAGCCGGTGTTATCAAGCTGCAAAAGGCAAAAACCAATTCCACAGCAGACATAACTCCAGCTGAGATATTAGAGGCAGAATGAATGCTGCTGTTATCGGCGTGTCCTAACGGGGAAGCTGAGACTTGCTTTGGACCAGCTAACAGCTTCTCCCAGAACTCTATCACTAATTGATCTGCAGAAGATGCCAAACTTACAAAAAACTGCAAGCTGAGTTTGTGAGTCAAAGGTGTTAAAAAAGAGCAAAGTTTCTAAAGATGAACAATCAGTGTGGCTGATTGAATCACAGCCGCGCTGTCAGGCACCTCTAGCAGGTTTTTCTGGTGCGATTTGCACCTGTAAGAGTGAAAATCCAAACCCAGCTGAGAAAAAGCCTCCAGTCCACTGATGCTGCAATAATCATGAAAATCTTTATTCCTTCGCTTCATTTCAGAGCGTCAGGAAGCTCCGTGTCGATGGTTTCTCTGCCGTCAAAACAATCCCACTGCCTGCTTGACGGATGCATAGAAGAGTTCATTTCATACAAATTCAGAAAATTTCAGCTCAAACAACTGACAGGAGACGCAACATAGCTTTTAGCATTTCACATTTTTAGGAGAATCATTTATAAAACAGTTTTCATTCACCACTGCGATCCAGTCAAAGGTTCAGAAGAACTCACATCTCCTAAACTTTTCCACCTTTGATCAAGTTACAACAAACCTCAAAGCGTTGGTGTGGATTTTATGACAGACCAACACAAAGTGGCGTTTCATTTACCGTCAAGAGATTTCTGTCTACATTTTACTGCCTCAATTAAACTTTAAATCAAGTCATTTGCAGGTTCTATAGTTAATTAATTGTAATTATTTGCATTTTAACTAAAAACCATATATAACCAAAATGAGACACACTTTGCTGCTAATTTATTAAATACCTAAACATAAACTCAACAACAAAGTTATTTAAAGTTTTTCATCTTATTTGCATTATTAAATAATCAGATTGGAGCAAAATGTTTTTCTACCAAGAGTTTCAGGAAGTTCTGGTCATTCATGGAGCTTCCGTACAAATATGGACGCTGACGTTAGCGTTAGCTGCTACATGTTTAGCACTGAGATGCTAAACGTGGGCTAGCATAGCTTCCCTGCTAGGCTAACTCCTTCTAGTACGACTTTGTACCCAACAATACTATTTTCCAGCATCCAATCAGATCATTTTATGTTTTTTAACCGTTAAAATCATTTTAATTAACGAATCAAAATGTGCAGCAAACATGTGCAAAATTAAACCTTTTCACTGGAAAACACTGTGAGAAGAAAAACAGGGCGGTGGCAGCATGATGCTGTGGGGAAATTGAAGGAAACATGAGCAGGTTCAGCAGGACAACGATCCTAAACACAGAACGGTTCAGATCAAGGCTTACTGTGTCAGAACGGCCTAGTCAAAGTTCAGACTTTAGTTCAGTTGCGAATCTGTGGTGAACTGAAAGTTTACAGACACTCTGCGTTCCAGGAAGCCGGAACGCTTCCTACTAATGAAAACATCGGCTCTACAAAGTATGGGCTGAATTTAAATAGTTCAGAGATTTCACTTCATAATGACTCACTCAGCTGGTGATGATCAGTTTAAAGGATGGAAACGCCTCTGTGAAGGACTGGAGCAGCAAACCCACTCAGCTTCCATAAAGCAGCAAATGTTTGTCTGCCTGAGTCAACAGATTTGATCATAAAACAACAAACTGACGCTCCACCATCAGCGCTTCAGCTGCAGCTTCATGCAAATCAAGATTCATTCATTTGCTAATGTGTGTCTGTCTCTAGTACATTCTGGTCCGATCCAATTTCCACTGAATACAGTTAATAAAAGGTTTTTAAATGAGACTTAAGCTAATGTTGCGAATTGAGCAGCTGAGAAGAAACCCAGCGCTGGCCAGTAGGGGGAGCTGCTCCTCTGACAGCGGGGGGTGAACAGTTCCCGGTGCTGAAAGCTCAGCAGCCGGAAAAACTGCAGACAAACAAACTGCCACATGTGATTAGGACAAACAGACAGCAGATTCCCGCTCTGCTGCTCCACGGACAAATTCAGGAACTGGAAACAAAGTTTCTGAACCTGAAGCAGCAGCGAATGAAGGGGAGGCGCCAGGTGAGGCGCTGAGGACTCACCTGGTTGGTGAAGAAGCGCGCGCTCTCCGAGATGAGCAGCTGGACCAGGATGTGCAGCCCGGAGGTGAAGAGGCCGGCCAGGATGGCCCAGGTGAGCGGCAGCGGCAGCATGCTGTAGGTGGCGAACAGCGTGAACAGGACGTAGCCCACGCCGTCCCCCAGCAGCCCGTAGCCCAGGCCGGCCGCCAGGATCTGCGTGGCCATGGCCACCCAGGTGACCACGCCGCTGTACTGCAGGTAGCTGTGCGAGGTGGTGTCCTTCCGCACCACCACTAAGGCACAAATGACCACCTCTATGCCGGTGAAGAAGCCCAGCAGCGTGCCCTTGATGGGGTCCATGGGGGTGGAGGCCAGGGTGAGGTGCAGCACCAGCAGGGTGAGCTTGGTCACCACGTCCAGGATGTTCATCACCACCACGGACTTCCGCCGCTGGCCCAGGAAGTAGCGCTGGTAGAGCCGCTCCAGGTCGCGCGATTTGAAGGCGTTTCGCAGCGTGGGGAAAATCACGCCCCGGTACGTGTAGCCCCAGTTCAGGAAGAAGTCCGAGTTGCTGGGCGCGCAGTCGATCTGCAGGAAGCCCAGGTCGCTGCTCGCGCGTTCGGGGAACACTTTGGTCCCGCCGTTGTTGTGCCGGTCCCCCACCGACGTCCGGCCCGCGGACTGCTTCCGCGCGCCCTGGATCGGGTCGAAGGGGTCGTCTTTCGTTCCCCCGCCGCCGCCGCCGCCCTGCTCGTGGATGAAGCGCTGCTCGGTGATGTGCCGCACCGCGTTCTGCCACAGCAGCCGCTTGGGCCGCGCGCTGCCGCCGCCGCTGCCGCTGCTGTTGCCGCTGCTGCTGGGCGTCTTGTTGATGGTGTACAGCTCCTCGCTCGCGCTGGAGCAGCGCACCTCCGACAGCTCCATCACCGCCTCTCAGCTCCGATCGTCTGTCTCAGTCTCTCCTCTCCTCCTGCTCCTCCGGACTCTCAGTCGGATCAGCGGTTCTGGGGACACGACGTCTTCTCGTGCGCATCGAACCGAGGGCGCGTGCTTTTCTTTCGGGTTGGGGTGGGAACGGCGCGGGGCAAAGCGCGACTGGAGGTCATTGCGGATCCCTTACAGAACCTTTCGAACCGGTCCCGCCTCCGACGGACCAGCTATCATGATCCCCGCGTGGGAAAATCACCGCGTGGCGCGTCCGAGCAGCGACCGCAGCTCGAGCCACTGTGACCGGACCGCGGGCACCATCAGGGGGTCGCGGTGCCACGCAGAGCTGCTCAGAGCCACGCAGAACCGGGACCGTGGATCAGAAAAAGACTCTGTTTGGAAGCTGGTCGGAGGATCCCGGTCCAACCGAACCAGAACCAGAACCAGAACCAGAACCAGAGCGGGATTAAGACGCTGCAGGAATTCCCAGCTTTCTTTTAAAGATTCCCAAAAGAATCACCAGGCGTGGAGGAAAAAAGAAAAGCAGAACAAGAACTCCATAAAATCCGTTTATGAATCCAGAGGAAATTCAGAACCTGAAACTTGTTGCTGCGCGCGAGCCTCCACCTTCAGGATCAAAGCTCATCCCGCGCGCTGGAAACACCTGTCTGACAGCGCGAGGCGAGCAGCCGCGCTCCAACCCGGTAAATAAATAACGCGCCCGATGCGTCTCCGTGCAGCGCGAGCCCAGGCTGATCTTCCTCCTCCTCCTCTTCCTCCGGTCTCCCCTGTCAGTCCTCCGCGGTTCCTCCTCCTCCTCCTCCGCGGTGTTTCAGAGCCGCGGCGGCCGCGTGCAGAGGCGCAGAGAGCGGCGGCTGGTCAGCTCCGCTCCGCTCGGGTTTGACGTCACCCTCCGTGTGTCTGCGCTCTCTCTCCTCCCGCATAACCCACGGTGTCATCCCACGCGCCTCCGCTCATCCTTTTGTCTGCTAACTCTCCTCTCCACCGCTTCGCGCCTCCTTCCGTATCTGGGTCACTTTTGGATCAGGCAGCCAGCCTACATTCTGGATCCGTTCCCACGGATTTCCTTGGGATTTTAGCTGAAATGCTGGAAGCTTGACTCTACTTACGGCAACCTGGCATAACATTATGACCACTAACGGGGATCTTCTGTTTTTCCCAACGCGATGTTACAGTTTGAACATAACAGGCAGATTTAGGGTCTGGACTTTGACTAAGCCATTCTAACATGAATACAGTTGGAATAAAATGATGTGTCCCCCAGCTGTAGATCAATGATGTACAAATGGAGCTGATGCAGATAAAAACTTTTTAAACGTCTTAAATGGAAACTGTTGGTACAACACAAAGTATTTCTAAGTTTATTTATGCTCCACTTTATTTGAAGTCCTTTACTTTTGAAAAGTCAGTCCTGGACCTGAACCGGGCGGGTTCCTGGACCTGAACCGGGCGGGTCGGCCAGCCCATAGGGAGGTTCGGGAGGTTTCCCAGCGGGTCGGTTTCCCAGCGGGTCGGTTTCCCAGCGGGTCGGTTTCCCAGCAGGTCGGTTTCAGGCCCAACCAATCAGCGATCAGAATCGTTTTTGTTTGGTTGTTTTACCCCATAAAGCTCATCCCAAATGCCCCCCCTCTCAGGTATTTCAGCTTTTCTTCCGCCTTCATGTTTTCCAGGTTTTCATTTGGTTTCCAAACCAAACCAGTTGAGTTTGGTATGAAGGTCTGAACTTTTTTGTGTTGTTGCTGTCGCCTCTGAACTCCTAATGGTTTTTCTTGAAACAAAATCTTTCTTCTGCCCATCCCTCCAGATTTCTGCAGTCTGTTAAAATGACTCAGGTTGGCTCTGTTGTGACCTTTGGGCAGCTAGTGGCAGTGGGTTCAGTTTCTGGGTATCTGAAGGGAACTTCTTCTTAATATGCAGTATCTGTTTGTGACTAACTTTGTCCGTCTGAATCCGGCTAAATACAAAAAGGTTCCTGCAGATTTAAATGTGCCGCAAATCATCAAACAAGCAGAACTGCAGAACACAAGTTACATAAACAAACTATTAATATCTGTATAAAGTCAACAGAAGGTCAGGTCCAGATTACAGTTCATACATCAGTTTTAGTGAACATGTTTTCACTGAACCGTTTTTTTGATCTTTGCTCATTCTGATGTGACATGTAATTTTTTGCTGCTGGCTGAAATCATCCAAACTGTAAGTAAAGCTCAGAGTGATAAAGACAGAGTCTAATCGTGGCGCTCGCATGTTAATCACCAGCGGTAAACTCTGAATCAATCACCCGTAAAAACTCCCCAGAGATGATTTTACAATCATGCCCAACAGACATGTTCTCCCAGCTCTGCCGCCAGTTAAAGACCATTCATTCATCAAGACGCCAAAATGGAGGTGAAACGTTCTCCAATGAGGCTCCATCATCCTCCTGCTCCACTTTTCCTCCTGCATGAGACTCTGAGCCGAGGCGGTCAGAGCTCGCCGGATTAGACGGGCGAGCTGAACCTCCAGTTCCTCCCCACGCCTGCACGGCTGCAGGCAGAAGGGAAAGCCGCCTCATTGCTATTCAGTCTATTTTTACCTCCACCCTGTCTCTACTGTAGCTCTTCCTTCTGCTGATTCCAGGGAACAGAGTTACAGAAATCCAGAAAGATGCTTTTCAACATTTCCCCTCCCCCGTCCCTGAGAGTGGGCGGTGTGACTGATGGGAGGGAAAACCCACGAAAACGTTTTCAGCAGAAAGTTTCGATAAAAACCTGCATTAATGTACAAAATTAAGGGTAGAATAACAGAATGCAGGGATAAATAAAGCCATTCGATGCCCAGGTCTGCAATGAGAGACGTGTTAATTAACATGTAATAAATGAACAAAATCCTGAAATAACAAGACAACCTTATGCATAATGCTACATTAGCACTAGCATTGGTGTGTGAAAATGACTAATGTTCATGAATATAGCATTTAAATGACAGTAACGTAGTTAATAAATGTAGTTTGTCCTTCATGTGTGAAATGTTTCAGATTCGTTCAGAGCTTAATGTCGGCTCCTTTTTCTGTTGAGACCCATTTCTGGGACAAGTTTATTAAAATACTTTCAGAGGAAGACGTGAGGAAACATCTGCAATGCCGAATGTTTTTTATTGTGTGGCAGTTCCCTCGAGATAAATATGAAGACGCCGGTTCTGTTCTGGTTCTGTTCTGGTTCTGTTCTGGTTCTGCTTCTGTTCTGGTGACGACTGTGGAACTTCTAGAGATGATGACGCTAATCTTCATCTTCATAAAATAAAGAAATGTATGGACAACCCTGATCATCATGAACCCATCTAGAGAAAACAGAGCATCTTCAGTCAGAGGCTTCTTCATATTCACTGTAGTACAGACTGCTACAGCAGAGCTTTCCTGCCAACAGCCACCATCTACAATAACTGTTGGAAGAATCTGAAGTGATGGGTTAGCCTGAATTCCTCTGCTGCTCTAAAGTATCCTCAGCTCCCTCATTCATTTTGCCACGGCCACATTAAAGCAACATTCATTATTGGAAGTGGATCAGTCTGAGCGACACCTTCTCGAAAATGTCACGGCTCCCTCAGAAATGAAGCCGTTTGCCTTTCGGTGCGGACGGACCTGCTAATTTCAGCATGTCAGCCCGCTGAAAGCCCGGCGGGGTCACAGGTGACAGCTCATCAATTCCAGCCGTCGTAATTTAGGGTTTCAGTGACGAGATGACAGACGAGCAAAGTGGCGGCGCAGCCTGAGACGCTGCTTTAACCAGGAGGGAAAGCAGAGGGACCAACGACGAACCGGGGCCCAGAATCACTGGGGCTCTGAACCGCTGGGGCCCCGAACCGCTGGGGCCCCGAACCGCTGGGGCCCAAACCGCTGGGGCCCAAACCGCTGGGGCCCCGACCCCTGGGGCCCGAACCGCTGGGGCCCCGAACCGCTGGGGCCCCGAGCTGCAGGGGCCCGAGCCGCTGGGGCCCCAAACCGCTGGGGCCCAAACCGCTGGGGTTCTGAACCGCTGGGATATGTCCTTCTTGCTTATTAGTCATTTCCACATATTTCAATGTAATTATGATTCGTTGGTCCGTTGTGACTCCAAGCTGCCAATCATTATTTCATCAGTCATCCAGATCAACGGTTTTCAGTTTTTTCTCTGTAATTTGGAGGCTTTTTAACTCATTTCCATCATCTGACCGTTTCCTCTTCCGTCTCTTTGATTTCTCAATTTCCTCTCATCCATCAATCATCCAACCAGAAACAGGAAGCTAAAGCCAATTAAATTAGTTATTTTCAAAGTAAAGGCCTCAAAAAACTGGATGGAAGACAACGAAAAAAATACAAATATATATATATATAAATATAAAAAATGTAATCTAATACATTTTTGAATATATTTTTAACTATATTCTTTTTAAATCTAATCTGTTTTTAAGTCATAATAAAATAAGTTTTTAACGAAGTCTTTCTACTCTGTTGCACATCTTTTAAAATTGAATACTATTAATGACAACTTCTCAAAATTTTCTCTTATATTATACAGAAAATTAACACTTTCAGGTTCATGCTTTTGAATTTTCCCACATTGTGACAATTAAAGAGACTCTATTCAAGAATAACTTATTGAAATATTATTTGCCATGTTCATGTTTCTGACTGGCTGATTATCAAAGCAGAAAATGGAAAAGTTTCTGAGAATAAAAAAACCAAAGGAGCCGCAGCAGCCAGCTGTGGAGGAACCTGCTGCTAAAATCACTGAGATAAAAACACTGAGATAAAAACACTGAGATAAAAACACTG
>VMRN01000206.1:70335-88164 GCA_010277015.1 Poeciliopsis turrubarensis
CACTGAGATAAAAACACTGAGATAAAAACACTGAGATAAAAACACTGAGATAAAAGCAGAGGTAAAAACTCCTGGCCAACTAAAATCAGAGGTATGAGGAATCATTTACGCTGAATGAGGGTAGTAGTTATTGAAAAGTTGGTCTCCAGTCTGCTCTGCGTCCAGAACCAGAACCAAACACAGAAGCAGCATTCAGCTTCTATGCACCACAAATCTGGAACAAACTCTTAGAAAACTGAAAACCAGCTGAAACAGTGAGTTGGTCAGAGCTGCGTTTGAACCATAATAAATGAAACACTTTGATGTGGAATGATTTGATAAATGTTTGGTGTTTTTTATGACTTTGTGTCTTTATAATATGAAGCACTTTGAACTGCCCTGCTGCTGAAATGTGCTACATAAACGAACCTGATCGACTGACTGAAGTTGATTTCTTCACTTTATATTTTAGTAATCTTGCTACTATGACATCCAGTGTATTCATATTTCTTAAATCATAAAGCTCAGCGATCAGCAGGTCTGATGTCAGCTCCGGTGAATGAAACTCCCGCTGGTGAGGCAGAGCGGTTCTGTGGGTCATTCAGAACCGGATCCCTGCAGACTGGCTCTGTACACCGTTAGCCCAGTCCGAGGCCGTGAGTGAAGCCGAGCCTCGTTGGGCCAATCAGCAGAGGAACAGACTGTACCGATGAAGTCATCTGGAGCAGCGCCGCCGAGCGTGAGTAACAACACAAAGAACCGCTCTGCGATCAGCCGTGATTCATCCGCGGAGGTCTTCAAGTGAAACGCAGCGCGCTCGTTATGAGGCAGAAATGACTCAGACACTAATTAACTCATTACTTGACTGATGAAACACCTGCAGGTGAGAGCGTCCAATTAAAGACGTTCAGGTCTGGGACTGATATTTCTTGGACAGGTTTTAATGTCACGACTCAGAGAAAACCGACCGAACCAAACTTTTTATTTCCTTGGAGGTTCTTTGAATCTGAAATGGAAAAAAGACTCCTGTTTATGAATATAACATCAAATTGAAACATCAATTGTTTTAAGGTTTGTTAAAATGCTTTAATAGCAGATATTGTGAGTAAATGTCCACTTACAGCTACTAATTTTAATACATCAAATATTTCTTATTTATGAATACGCTCTGTGGAAGCCGTCTTAGCATTAGCACAGAAGCTAACAGGCTTCCTTATTGCCTCTTGGGGTTCAGCCAATCAGCAAAAAGGAAAATAAATGGTGCTCCTGGATTGGCTCCTTTGCAAACACCAGTCGGTATTTCAGCTTCCCAAACTGCTTTCTGTTTCCAATATCATATGATGTATGAAATAATCAATAATCAAACAGATGAGTGATTCGGAAACAATTTGGAGTAACATTCCGGAAATATCTATTAAACTGAACCGAATGGACTTGATTCGCTGTATTTATGGGCTTTTATAAACATCATTCCTTCAACATGCTTCACAAATATTCATCAATTTTCTGAGTTTCCATAGCTGTAAATGTCGACGTCTCTTTATTTTCCATCTGTCCAAGAATAATCTTTTACTACGTTTACTTCATTTGTTTGTGGGGTTTGTTTCGTTTTTTTCTGTCTCTCCTCTTAAAAATAAAACGACCATCATAAGTTGCTTCTGATGTTCAGAGGTATTCAATTGTTATGTTGCCTAGTGATTCTGTGGAAAGAAAAGTTTTTACACCCAGTGGGAAGGAAATTCCCACTTGGTTCATCTTTCTCAAGACAACCTGTGCAAAAGTGTTTCTTTCTAATGTTTTTCATATATTATTTATGTAATTTATTCCTCTAGCATTTTGCCAAATGATTCTTCGGCTAGAAGATGTGTCCTGAAAAGCAGTGATGAGTCAGACGATATGAATAAGTTATAAACATTAAAAGACAAACGGTTGCAGCTCAGACGTGAGCCGACCAGCCGCCGTAACGTCAACAAGGACGCTCAGATCGGCTCTGAATCTGCAGGGAATGAAGAGACTTTCCTCACCATTCACTGTGATTCATCTCCACCTGAAGGCCCGGTGAGGCGGTGTTCAGCTCGCCGCTTCCTGAGGAGCATTTCTGTGTGATTATTAACCTTTATTTGCCTGCAGAGTGGTGGCTGAGCATTAAGTGAGCATTAAGTCCTGGCAGATGGCCAGCAGGTCAACACTTTGTTTAAACTGCAGGAGGATCAGAGCAGCTAAGGTGGAAACATTTGGTAAACACACACACACTTACAAGCTTGTTCAGATCTAAAAACTGAAACATTAAAGCAAGTGGAGATCAGCTGAATCATGCAGCTTCAGTCAGTCGTGACTTCAAACGTTTTCAACATTCATTTCTTTAACTTTAGTGCTAAAAACATAACAACACATCAAAAAATCTGTTTTCTCCTGATATCAGAGCCACAGAGACGAGAAGAAGAAACTAAGTTACACTGTAAATTATTAACAGCAACGTTTTACGTTTTTTAGCCTGACATAAAAAAAAAAAAGACTGGGATTCATTTTTCAGTTATTTTGACATGGTGTTATTCTGACATTTATTAATGTCATAATTTTAAACTAAACATTTAATTAGGAAGCAAAATATTAAGGTTGAAAATTATATATTTAGTTAGGCAGATAAACATTTAGTTCCAAACTAAACATTAAGTTTGGAAAATAAATCCTTAATTTGGATCAAAATATTTAGTTTAAAAACTAAATATTTTTGTTTCCTGTTTAAATATATAATTTACCAAGTAAATGTTCAGTTTATGAATTAAATTTGCAGTTTGTGACTCTACCATTTATAAATATGTAAATAACCTTTTAAAGATTTGACTGAATTAATCAAACATTAATATAAATCTTTAGAGTCCTGCAGTTTGGGTTCAGCATGAATGACACCATTTATTATTCCCAACAGAAAGTCTCTTTGCTGCAGTTAAAACTTTTCCTTCAGCAGAAATGTTCTGACTATTTTTAAGCAAAGTGATGCTTTTCTTTAGAGTTAATATTCTGTGACGGTTTCATGTTGCCTCCAGTGCAAAGCTTACTCAGCCCTGGCAGCAGGTTGTAATGCGATGAATTATTCTGCCCAAGTAGAAAATATAAGCATCTGATCACCATTTAATTAAGTTTCTGGTTCTCTAAAGTAACTGTTCTGTTTTACATTCAGGACTTTATCTTCAGACGGAGAAATGGTCCAGAAACGTTCGCCGGAGGAGAAGATAAAGTTATTACTCGCACAAGTCGGACGCAGTTTGAACAAACAAACATAAATAACAGAACAAATCATTATGCAGGAGGAAAATTGTAAGTAGTGAGGTGTGAAACGTAGGCAGACTCCTGACAAATGAGGTGGCAAATGACCTTCACGGCGGGCGGCCGCAGATAAAGAGAAAATGTTGCTGCAGATGACAGAAAAGGAAATATAGCAGCAGAGGGAGGAAAATGGAAAGTTTTACTGCAGCAGAGATCACATGAGGAGACTCGTAGAGAAGGTAGATGGGTTCTGATGCTTGATGTGAATATCGACCCAAAAGTTACGAGCTTCAATTTAAAACTTTCCAAAGTTTTCAGGAAGACTAGAAAACTAGAAATATGCAGGATCTCATCCTCCTATCTGCTGGTCAGAAACTGATGGACATTTCCTGCATGTTTGCGATTAAAACAGAAAAATAAATCAATGCTGTTTGGCTTTTGACAAATTAATTTGTTTTAGAGAAAAATCTGAATTAGTCTGATCATTTCTGACAAGACTGAGGAATGCGGGTGACGTTTGTAATAGATGATAATGATAATTTATCAGTGATAAATTAATTGTTTGGGGTTATTCATAGAAAAGTCACATTTTCTTGATGTTACTCTCTGTTTGGTACCTGATGGCCCTCCAGAAACATTCAACAGTTACTCAGTGACTTCCTCCCTTCGTCCTGCGTTTTGGCTTTTCCAAGTGGTAACAGGGAGAAAACGACTCCGTTGCATTTCCATTCAAAAGTGCAATTTAACAATCTGAGTTATTCAGTGAAGAATCATTGCAAATGTAAATAATACCTACAGCGTAATTCTCTTCTATGCGGATAGAAAAACCAGGTAGTTGAAGCGGAGTAGTTGAGGTACAAAATCAACTTTACTGTTTGAGCATTTCTGCATTAACAGGCCACAGACGTCTGACCAATCACAACACGCCTCTCAGAGCTCTGAACCGGAAGTACTGGCCTTCAATGGCTCAGCGGGAGATAGCTCGGCGCGGGAGAGGGTCTTCGCTGCAGCCTGCGGAAAGGGGCGGTGACGGACCGCTGTCAGTCTCATACCTTATATGGAAATGGGACTATTGCATTCCGGAAATGAAGGGGGCGCTATTTTCACAATCACTTCAAGAAGCGGGGTTAAGAGGTCGACTGGAAGAAGTTTGGGAGGTTTCCCCACTGACGATCGGCACGCGATTCACAATGGAACAACCACGAAGTCAGCAAAAGGTATTTTCTACCTTATTAAAACTTTTTTTACAGAGTAAGTCAATACGCTTTTCTAGATTAGGTTGAAAATATAATTGACAGCTGTAAACGAGTGAAATTCGTAGTTCGGGAAGGCTAATTTTAGCATGTAGCATAGCTAATTATTTCCGTGCAGGCCACCGTTAGATAAAAATCGAAAAGTAGAAAAATTTATAATTGAAAAATGTATTTTATGCTCAGAATTTGTTTTTCTATTTTCATTATACAGATGCACGTGTCTTTGCAACATTCGGAACGGAGAGAAAATCCTTCCGTCCTGAATGAAGGACAGGTGTTGCTGTCCGCTTTGCTCATCCAGGGCCGAGGAGTCAACAAGGTTCAGATCCACATAGCAAGAACTGCTGTGGTTCAACATAACGGTATGCAAAACTACACTAATGAATGGGTTTTACATACTTATCAGTGTTCTAGTGTTTTTATTTTATTTTATTTTTAAAGGTTAATATTTTTTTAAATATGTTTTTGTACACCAATGTTAAATTTCTGGAAAGTCTTAATATTTTTTATAAGCTAACAGCTTTTTTTAATCAGCTAACAGCTGCCATCATAAGTGTGTGTTGTACCCAGAGCTGATACTGTAATAACGAGTAGCACTACTTCAATGTATTTTTAGTAACTGTGCAGCAAACTACACATTTAAAAGAAACAAAGTATTTGGTGAAATGGCTATTATTAAGTACTGTTTTACTGATTATAATGTGCAATGTAATATTACCCATTTATTTCAGCAGACATTAATAAAAATGAAGTTATGTGCACTGTTAGGTATTTTAAAACCAAAAAGGAAACATTTTAATACAAGACAACAAATTAAGGTCAGAAGAAACCTAACATAAACAACATGTATCTGTGTAGGGTGTTTTAATTTTTTAATGGATTAAAATGTGTTTTTCATTCAGTTAAGTTACTCGCATTATGTTGCGTATCAACAAAATTAACTCAGAGTATAACATTTGGAAAATTGTCCTAATTATTTATTTTTTTGTCAAAGTTACAGAATAATTGAGTAAATCTAATTAGTTAATGCCTACCCTTGGCTGTTTGAGCAATATCACTTCTACAATTTCAATTCATTTTTTGCAGAATATATATTTGTTATCTGGAAGCCATTGTGATTTCTATAATTAATTGTTAAATCCTACAAAACAGTAACAACAATGTTAAAGAATCTACAGTGATTAATTCAAACATGACTTTTGTTCTACCAATCATTTGTATATTTCCTGGTGTGTAATAACCTTTTTATTTTATCTTAGTAGCGATCAGGCTGTGTCCTTGCTCTGTTCTGAGGGAGAATGAATCACGTCTTGTTTAAACATATCTGCAATGTATATACATGTTTTAATTTTATTCATTTCTTTTTTTAAGATTCATTCATAATCATGTCATAGCCATTCTTCCTGTATGAGTCTTGCAATGCACCTGTTTTTTTATTATTATTATTTTCAGATGCCTTTGATTGAACTGGAAGCTGTTCTCCAGGAGGTGATTCTGGCACAGGGAGACACATCTTACCTCACCTTGGCATTGACCTGCAAGTGCTTGAAGCCATTGTGTCTACCGTGGGTTACACCCAGTGTTCAGGAAGAAGACTCACTTTGCTTGGCTAGATGGTACGGACCTTTGACTTTTTTCACCTAAAACATGTGAAATTAGATTTCAACTACATACAATCTGTTTTTCATTAACAGGTGAGATCAACAGGCTACATTTTCAGAATCATTCAAGGCAGAAAACAGGATTCCTTTTGCAGTTGTCCGATGTTCTTCCTGCAACCGGCGATATAAAGACTGTGTGAGCTTCACCGGACATGGAAGATGAGGAGAGTTCCCTCATTACGACTCTGATGACATACCTGGACACTGCCCTGAATGCCAGTACTGAATGCTAGGACAATATTAGTTGTTTTCTATAGTCTTTCACACATTGTTCGTTCTTTGTTTTTGTGAAATGCCATTTTAAATCATTTATGCTGAAGCACATTTGCCTTTTGACTTGTTCAGTCATTCGTTTTCGTAATGTGTTATTTCAATATTATGTACATTTTTGAATGTTCCTTTTGTTGTAGCTCAGTTGATTTACATTATTAGTTTTTACAGAAACGGTGTCGTTTCCACACAGAGTTACATTGTGGCTGCATTTTGTTGGAGAGAAAGAAAACCAATAAAGTAGTTGTAAATATATTGTAACAGTGTTGTTTAGCAATTGGATAACCTTGTTTTAAAAATTTGAAATACATGCTAAGTTAATAACTTGCAATATTTTATGTGTAAATGCAATGTTTCCTATAATTTTAAACAATGACTGGAATCAATACAAATTTTCTTTACAAACCTGATTAAGTTGTTTGTGTTTTAACAGTCAGAATCAACTGTTGTTTTATAATAAAGCAAGCACATACAGAAACATTGTTTAGTTTAAAGTCATAATACAAACATAAGGTTAAAGGTGAGCTCAGTGAAAGTAAAGGTCAGGTGGAGGTGATGGAAGCTCAGCAGTTGCACATCAAGCCGGAGTTTCTGAAGGGTGGAGGAGATGAGACCGGCGCCGTGATCAGATGAGATGAAGACAGTTATACTTACAATTTACACAGGTTTAATTTATGTATCCAGTGAGTTTATTAAAAAAGGTTTTCATATAGAAACAGCAGATCATTCTCTCTGGCAGTTCCCAGCGCAGCGTCTATGCCCGGGTCCAAAGATTATTTCTTATCAAATGAACTTTCTAAAACCTACTTTCTGTGTGAGTCTTTCCAGGTTGAAGCTAAATTTAAAGTTTTAAATGAATCACTGGGTTTTGCAACAATTGCATATTTAAGGTCTTTGGAGCGCAGTTTATGAATCGATTGCAATTAGAATAGATTTGGAATTTCTAAACGGAATAGTGGGACACCAACCAGTTTACTGGTTAAGACATTATGGTAAACAATAACAGTTGAGCTTGTTAGAAGTTCAAAAGTCATTTAATTTGTTTGTAAATTATATTCACAATGTGAATAATAAGAAAAATATTTGGCAAATAAACAGAACAAAAGTGCACTGTGAATGGACGGACCAGGTTGGCCAAAATTGTTGACCAAACCTCTTTTCCATCTAGTCCTCATAAAATAAGGCAAAGGATATTATATTTTAGATTTTAACTTATTTATTTTAAGAGAACCATTCACAACATCAAAATCTATTATTTGAATTTCAACACCAGAAAGTATTTCTTTCTGTTTTCTTAATCTGTGATGGACTGGCGATGTGTCCAGGGTCAGCAGCTCTCACCACCCCGCTATATGTGTATAATAATTAATGGATGGATAGATGTGTTCTTAATGTAATGTACATTTGTCTCTAAAATCTGAATTTAATTTATGTTTTATGACTTTTGTTTGGGATAGTTAGGGTGTAAGGATAGATAAATACATCTCCATAATGATTCCTTCTTTTAGATTGTTAATAATATAATTTTAACATCCAAAAAGAAAGATTTAATAAACGTTACATATAACGTATGTCATTTCCTTAATGTTTAATTTGTAATTAATTTTAAATGTTAAAAGTGTTATTGGGTGTTTTGAAAAGAAGTTTTGAAAGTTTCAGTTTTGAAAGGGGTAGTCAAATAAAATGCGTGATTATTATAATTATGAAAACACGGCGCACCCTTCATTTCCTTATTATTGTTTATTGTAGATTGTTTGTTACTAATGTAATTTTAACATCCGAAAAAAAGATTTAATAAAGATAAAAAAAGGGGACATACCACGTGACTGACATACCATGTCACTAACATAACGTAACACGTGGTATGTCATTTCCTTACTATTGAATTTATAGTTAATTTTTAATTAATTTTAAATGTTAAAAGTGTTTTTGGGTGTTTTGAAAGGCGTTGTCAAATAAAATGTGTTATTATTATTATAATTATTAAAACACGGCTAGTACAGGAAATGGAGTCACTGGCGCCCCCTTCACTTCCGGAATGTAATAGTCCCATTTCCATATAAGGTATGAGACTGACAGTGGTCCGTCCCCGCCCCTTTCCGCAGGCTGCAGCGAAGTGTACTTGCGGCGCGGCGGTAGCTAGCTTGGTGGTAGCTAGCTCGGCCCCACGCATCTCCGGTGTTCCCGAAGTTCTGCCTTCATTTCGCGGGCGTTGTCCACGGTGAAGCTCATGTCCAGCTCGGTCTTCCCGGGAATTCGGTGAGAAAAACCAAAAGAGTCCAAATGTTTTTTCGACGAAGAAGGGCGGTTGAATCTGTCTTTCGTTTGTGCGGCTAGCTTGCCGTTAGTTCTGGTGCTTCCCGCGCATGCGTAAATTCCCACTACCGTCTCCATGGCGACAATAGAACGTCGCGCTTGGAGTCAGACCGACAACCAGCGGATTTATTTTATTATTTGTTTGTTTTTAAAATCGATTCTGAATCAAAGCAGTAAATGTAAGACAGCGTATTAAGGCCATTGTCGGCAGAGGAGCAAATTTCCACCAAAAAACTCAGAAATCGCTTCATCTCAGATATTTTCTAGAAAGTAAGAACATTAATGAGTTTGAACAGTTGAAAGGTTACTAGAAAAAACTCAGAAATTTGAAATTAAGCTCAGATATTTTTTTTTTAAAAAATCAGAATTTGAAAAGTAGAAAATCTGAACTTTTGGACATTGCTGACTTTTTCTTTAACATTTCTGATATTTTTAAGCAAATTTGTGATTATTCAAATAATTTCCACTGTTTTTCCAAAGGGAAATTAAATGACTCATGCACTGTTGTATAAATGAGAATTTGATTCTTATATGAATCATTTTGTTGAGATAGAGAATTTATTGTCTTTGCCCCGATAAGTTACAGAAATATGAAGCAAACCCGAAACGTTAAGCCGCTCGGCTCACATCACTGCAGACTCGTCTGTCTCTATCTCAGCTCTACTCCACTCATGAATTCATTCGACGCCCTGAGGTTCTTAAACTTCAGGTCACTTCCATTCGGGAATGGGAATATAATCCCTTTTCCAATTTAGAGACATGATCTCAGAGTTGAAGCTACATGCTGAGTTCAGGGAGAAGAAAAAATCTATTTCCATGAGAACATGCCCCAAATTTCCATCATTATGACGCGCTGCTGTGACTCAGCTGAGCAGGATGCTTGTTTGGGCAGCTGAAATATGTCCCCAGTTAATCCCTGTCTTGTATGTTGCATCACCAGACGAGAGCTGAAATCTTGAGAAGAAGCAGAAAGTGAGCTTCTGCTGCAGCTTAGTGAGTTTCTCTGCAGATGATTAAAGATGTTGGAGCGTTCTCTGCAGACGGATGCATGTCAGAGAGATCACGCTCCACGGCAACGCAGCGATCTGAGTCTGCAGCAAACAGCCGAGGGTGCTGGCATGGTATCTGAGAGGTTGCCTGCCTGCCTGCCTGCCTGGCTGGGGAGATGACTCATCCATACGTTCTGTTTTTTATCCGTGCCTCTCGTCCTGCCTCCTCGCTCCTCCAGCGCTCCCTGGTAATCTGCTGCTCTCCGCTCCCCGGCCCTCTGGCTGCTGATACTTCATGTTTGGCTCTGAGCTGTCGTGTTAATCGTCTGTAACATCGCCGGGAATCACAGAAAACTGAATTAAACCCACTGGTTCCCCACTTTGGAGTTAAGGACACTCAGGGCGTATTGACACCAGTCATGTTTAATCCGCTTTAATCCGGCTCCAGTCCGTTTGTTTAGAAAGTCCGGTTCGTTTGGTGAGGTGTGAATGCCAATCTAACTCTGGACCTCCGAACCTGGGTCTGGGTTCTGTTGAAGTGAACTCTGGTTCGGGTTGAATGCACATGTGAACGCCAAGTGGACCGGAGACCGGTCTTCTGTCTCTTTTGCATTTTGGCTTCTCTGTCTGATAAATAAAGACAAAGTGGAAACATTTATAGTTAGCAAATCTAGAATCTGGACCGGATATGTAAAACTGTAGATTTGCAGGAGGGAGTGCTTTCTTTTAACCAAACGTTTTCTTCCTTTTCATCCTCAAATGTTCAGTGTGGCAGCATTTGTTCTAATCTCTTGTCTCATTTGGATTTTTTATGTTATTTTCATTACTGCTTGATTTAACAAACCCTTTAAACATCCAGTATAATTACCCAACAACACAAATGACTAAGTGGGAAAAACCAACAGCTCCTTAGCAGGAGGTGTGCTGAATAAGTTTCTGGTAAAAAGACTGGAGGGCTGGACGCACCAGGAGACGTCCTCTTCCTTGTGAATCTGTCCCTGTGAGAAAAAGTTTGGCTTTAAGAGAGCAGAACCATCTCAGCAGAGTTTAATTTTGGAGGCCAAGATACTGAAAGTCCTCAGCTGTGTTTGCTGCAAAGCTGAAATATTTATTTCCTGTTTCTCTCACTGGTGTGAAAAGCAAAAAGCTGCAAACAGTCGACACTCTTGATCAAGTCAGAGTGAGACTGTAAGACGCAGGGATGAAAAGATGAAGGAGAGCATGCTGAGGGAAGGAAGGAAGGAAGGAGAGAAGGAAAGAAGGAAAGATGGATGGATGGATGACGGATGGATGGATGGATGACGGATGGATGGATGACGGATGTATCTACTCATGTTTGAGCTCTGATCATTTTTATGGTTTTAACTGTTGTTTAAATTTGGCCATTTTCAGTTTATTTCCATGAGTTATTTTTTCTGTTCTTTGCATTTTTGTCTCTTTCTGTTTTACTGTAGAGGTTTTAAAGGACACATTGATAGTTGTACATATCGGCCAAAATATGTTGTAATTTTCCTATTAACCTAAAAAGTTGTTTGTGATACATAAAAACTTACTTTAAAAATGTACATCGATATCACATTGTTCACCTACAGAGGGCGGCATTTTTTCACCTGCACAGAGCATGCCGGGGCGATGGCACGGGTCGAGCTTCAGTCGACTGAAGCTCATAAACAAAACACAAAATGTCCAGGATGTTAATTAGGAAAGTGGTTGAGGAGAACTGCCTCAAAAGTTTCATGTTGATATAAAACAACTAGCGTGTTTCATGTCTAGGCTCACAATCTACTCGCAAGAGCTAATGTAGCACTAGCTAACATCAGTAGCAGGAGCTAATGCTGTTAGCAGGAGCTAACATTAGTAGCAGGAGCTAACATTAGTAGCAGTAGCTAACATCAGTAGCAGGAGCTAACATTAGTAGCAGTAGCTAACATCAGTAGCAGGAGCTAACATTAGTAGCAGTAGCTAACATTAGTAGCAGTAGCTAACGAAATCAAAACAAATTGTAAGATAAGTCTGATGTTCTGTAAGTTCATAATTAAGTTTTTAATCGACATCAATCTCTGCTTTGTTCTGAGAAAAATACATTTTTCCTTCACATGATGAGGAATAGATAACAGTTTCTCTATGATATTCTGCTAATTATGGTGAACTGTAACAAAACATTTAGTCATATCTGTTTGCCTCCAGTCTCTCATGTTTTCGTGTTTTGCTCTTTTCAGAGTGAGGAACGGCTGCACTGAAAGCAGCCGGTGGAGGTATTGACCTGAGGAGCCTCTCTGCTGCCGACAGTTACAAAGCTGAGCCTGAATGAATAACGACATATTGATCAGAACTGAAGGTAAAGACAAAGTGAGCTAAATGTAGATTTATGTGTTTCTCGTCCGTTGTGTTAAACTCGTATCTCCTTGCTGTGCAGCATATTTTCGGTGGCTTTCTCTGCTTCTTCTTTGGGTTTTCTCCTCTGGCTTCATGAAAAGGCAGAAGCTTTTCTCCATTCTGAGAAAATAATGTTGGTAATAATTTTGCCTTGGTTAAAAATAAGTCTTCATCTACAACCTCCTGAGCTGGATGAGCCAGATTTGTATCATTCTTCAACTGCAGTTAGGAGGCCGCACAAAATCAGTCCAAAGACCGCAAATGGCCCCAGAACCATACTTTGGACTCCCCTGATTTACCATGACCTTCGCCTGAAAGGATCCTCCTTCGTCTTTTGGAGATCTTTTATGTTCAGACAAGACAACAATTAAACCATTTGGTCACAAATTACCAAAAGAATGTTTTGAGTGTCCTGTAACAGTCTGTATTCCAGCCAATCTGAAGAAACCTCTGACTGAAGACACCCAATGCCACATAGAAAGATATTTTTCAGCATAATTCATCAATAATGATGAACTATAATTGTATTGTGTACTAACTTACACAGGAATGAACTGTATATAATAGAATCTAAATGAAGTGGTTTTGTTAGGATTTGAGTCGATATAAATTAACTGAATCTGAATAATGCAACCGTTTTCTTCAGGTTAGATTGAGTAAAAGAGCGATGAATGGCTTCATTTAGTGAGAAAATAGCATTTCCACTCAGCTGAATGAATTTCCACTTACTGTATTTATGCAGGGAAAGAAACAACAAAGTCTCACAACAGATTTCTAAAATATTGAGTTCCCCATCTGTGTGCAGCGTAAATCCACCAGCGTGTGTTTACAGCGACTGAACAATCAACACAGATCAGTCAGACTGAGACTGACTCCATCTGTGTGTGTTTTTGAGGAGGGTTGGGTGGGGAGTGTGTTTGGAGGAGAACTCGGTTAATGAGCCGCGTTTTTTCCAGCCTCTGCAGGACAGGAAGTCATCACGTCTCACATGAACGCGGACAGAAACGGGCCGTTAATGAGGCTCAGAGCCGTCCGCTGCAGAGCCAGGTCTGACGGCGTTCGGCTCATTTCTGCAGCATCTCAGGCTCAAGTGGCAGCTGCAGCATGAGAGAAGCACTTGATGCTGCAGCTGCTGCTGCTGCTGGGAGAACCACTCCAACACCTGCAGCGTTTAGCAGGTGGAGGGTCGGAGTCACTTCCAGCGGTTTGATCCGTAAAATCAGCAGCAGAAATTCCTGCTTCCCGTTTGGTGCTTCAGATTGATCCGTCTCTTCTTTCTACAAACAGTTTGACCTGGAAATCATCTCTAACGACAATCACTGACATACGACTGCATGTTGCTTCCATTGGTAAAAATATATGTATAAAAATTCAGTACATTTCTGCAGCGACAGACAAAAATTCTCAGAATCTTTATAGAAAAAAAGGTTCAAGTTTTCTGAATTTCAAATGTTAAGAAAGTTTGAGTTTTGAAACAAAAAAGTTGAAAATGTTCTAAGTTTCCAGACAGAATCCTTCCGTGTTGCTCCATCTGTAAACATGTTGCCTTTAAAATGCTTTAAGCTTAATTGTTGCACAAGAGGAAGAGAAACGATGATAATGATCTGACAGGAAGCCATTCGAAAGCAGAAGTTAGTTTTCAGATGATGTCGCTTTTATTTTGGTAGTCCACTTCCGGTTATCGGCCAGTAAATTTGCGTTTGGCACATAAAAAAAACATTCACCTGTGAACTAAATATTAACTCGTCAGATAAATATTTAAAATATAGCTGTTAAATCATAATTAGTGTAAAACTAAATATCGGTGCTAATTAAATATTAAATTTAGAGATAAATATTTATTTAATCAATTAAATATTTTGCTTGAAACTAACATTTATATATGAATCAATAACATGGTGAATGTGCCTCTGGACAATGAATCCCCATTTCTGCTGCTGGTTGTTGGCTGTAGTTTCAAACGCCTCCCCTTTATCACCAAGTTTGTGTTTGTTGAGGAATAAAACCAGGTTAAAAACAGATGGACTCTTCAGGCGTGTTTTTTAACTTTGGTAGGTTCAAATAGAAACTAAATATCAAATTGAAGCAAACATTCAGCAATAGTAATGAAATGTTTAGCGCTAGGAGCGTGACCGTGGGTTAACCATCTGCAGAGGTTTGGCTGTTTCTGCCCTCAGAGCTGCTGCAGCAGGTTGGGCCACGTGGCTGCAGAGTCCTGTCATGTTCAGCAGAGTGGGACGAGGCGATGGCGGCGCAGTGGCGCGGCGCGGCCAGTGTCGTGGCCCTGCTCTGTGATTAAGCTGACAGTTGGGATGTCGTGGAGCGCCGCGGCACTGCTATCGAAGCTGTGAACTGCCTGCTATAATTAATGGCTTCTGCTGCACCAGGAGCAACGTGCCAGAGCAGCTGAGAGGGAATCAGACTCACAGCCAGGGGCCGGATGTCCCCGGCACGCTCACCGGGAGAGGCTTTAGATTCAATTTGCAACCAGAAACTTGGATTTTAGCAAGAACAAATTGCAAAAAAATAAATATCTCACCTGGAAAGACTCACGCATAGTGTATCAGCACAAACACCTTGTGATGCATGGCGGTGGAGGAATGGTGATGTGGGCTTGTTCTGCAGCTGCTGGACCTGAAGCAGGTTCTGAGGTTTCCTCCTGCGAAAGGGAAGTTTTTCCTCTCTTCTGTCACCACATGCATGTTTGGGATGCAGGATTGTTAAAAAGTCGACTCAGAGCAAGTGATTTCCTGCTGTCGCCCCCTGCTGGTCCAGCAGGACTGGTGCATGACTTTCAGCAATCTGTTGGGATTCTTTTTCACCAGTTTGAACAATAAACTGCAACAGAACTGGGAGGCCACCAGAGCAGATCCTGGCGACGCTGGCAGCAGGAAGACCAGGAGAAAAAACATCGTTTTGTTTCAGGAAATTCAAACATGAATCTTTTTCTCATTTGAAGATGGTTTGTGAAGAGAACATAAAAAGGTAGAAACTGAAATATGCAGTAGATGCTCTCTGAACACTTTGGATGAAATAGTTTTATTCATGTCACAATGAAAGTGATTCATTCAGAATAAATGAAGTTTTGCTGAAACTTTCAATCCTAAATTCATAACTTTGCATGTTTTCTGTTTTACTTCCACAGTTAGCTTGTTGAGCTCATTCTGCAGAACCAGTCGAATGTTTCATCCGTGTTCATCCACAGTTTGTTCATCAGCCTGAAGGACCAAAGTAAAACTGAACTTGGTCTGAAGCCACGCAGCGTTTTCTGGTTTCTGACCGCAGGACGTTTTCCTGGAGTGATGAACAGTGATGCAGCCAACCAGGCGCTAATGCAGCTTTTCTCATCAGTTAATGACTTCAGGTCTGATGTCTGCATCACTGCTTCACTTCCTGTTTCACCAAAACCTGAGAAGTGATTTTAACTCAGAAACTCTCCTCTGGAGTTTTTTAAACTGTAATTCTATCCAAGTTCTGCTTAAAAGATGATCCAGGACCGGATCAGAACTTGGCGGCTTGGTGAATCGGCTGCTGGTGCTTCGTTGTTTGAACAAATGATGATAAATGAATCAAAAACAGCAACTCTGTGTGAACCTTCCCATCATTTTAGCTGTGACTGACTTCTGCTTTGTGAATCTTTTAACTCTATTTTTCTTTGTGTTTTTGGTTTTAAAAAAAAAAGTTTCCATTTTGAGTCGATTTGCTTTCATCATGTTTCTGGTGAAAAAGGCGACTTTCTGCCTGGAGGCCAAAAACCTGAATCTGGATGTTTGGAGTTTCCACCAGGAGCAGCGAGAAGGCAGCGAGAAGGCCGACTGTCTAGACAGACTGCGCTGGTTCTACTTCCACAAATAGAAAATGACCTGGAATATCTGCCCAGATCACACACACACACACACACACGCACACACGCACACACACACACACACACACACGTCCAGGATTCACGCTGCTTCACCAAACTGTCTGCAGCAACACTCAGGTTTCAGCCTCAATGCAGACATTATTCTGACATGACGGCTTTATTCATGGATGAGTTCTTTAAAATGCAAAGCTAAAGTTATTAATTAAACTGAGGAGATCCAGGCAGACTCTCACATTACTGCTTCACTTGAGAAATTCCAGAAACCCGAGAAAAATCAGGTGGTGATGAAATATTTAAGCCAGAAGTGTGTTTCTCAAAGGATTCCTGCTGCTGCAAGATTTATTCCTCCCATAAATAAAAGAAATTCACAAGCAAAAGGTCTCACTTCTTCAGCAAGAGGCGGGTTATCAAAAAAAACTGTCTGGTAAACATTCAAACCTGATTCAAGCAGTTTTAGGAATTCCTACTAAAACTTTATAAAATCACCCGGAAAAATAAATAAAGTCAAAAAACAGCAGCAGCACAGAGAAAAAGAGACGACGGCCATGATGGTTCTGATGGGGAGGCGTTCTTCTTCATGGGTTTTCTCAGTCATCCCTCACCTGTTTGTTGCTTTGGTTGTGTTTGTGTTAAAGTTTTGTTTCATTGTTTTAATTTTCGCCGAATGGAATAAAAATCCAGTCAGAAGAAAGGAAACGTTCTGCCTGCCGAAGCCATTAACTCTGATTGATGCATTAGCAGAACCGATCCTTTAATTCTGTTTCACACCCCAGTTACTTCAGAGGACCTAATGGGAGCACAGACACGCACACACACACACACACACACACGCACACGCACGCACACACACACACACACACACACACACACTGATCACCTGAAATGTATTTAAACTCCCATCTTCATCAGCAGATTCATTATTTAATGTGATAATGTGATAAACCTGCTGCAGACGCCGACATGTTCCTGAGCCTCATCGCTCTTCAAACTGGGAAACATAAGAGAACATACCATTCTGTTTATTTTACACACACAGGTGTTTAGATTCAGATATTATGATGTTGCCACTAAACATATGTTGTATTTCTACTGATTTTGTTGCAGTTATGTGTGAATGCGTTTCTTTCTGCAGACTTCCTGCTGTCCTTCTCTCTCTCCTCCCCTCTTTCTTTTTCGTCTCCTAGTCCATTACATTTTAAATGAACCCAAAGCATTTTCTGATAAAGTTTTCTGTATTTATATAAGGTGAAGCATCATGGTAAAAGCTGGAATGCTTCACTTTTGAAAGTAAATCTCTTGGGGATGAAGGATTCTTCTTTTTCTTGATATCTGGAGAAATTGTTCCCAACAAACTCAAATCTTCACACAACTTAAATGTAGGGTAGAAAAGGAATCGTTGGTGTATTAATAATAACTCTTTACATGCTCTATAATTTATTGTGCACATGTCCACATCTGCCCAGCTGGACCCTCTAACAGTTTTTCTCTGCTCCACCTTTTGGGTGGAAGTTTCTTCTTTGTGCCTCCTGCTGTCTCCCAGCAGATCGTTAAACTTTACGGTTGAATGCTGTCATTCTCTGTCCAGCTGCAGAAATAAAGTCTCAAAGGCCAGACTGTGGCTGGAGTTTTTGTTAATGTCTCTGGGTATTTTACATTTTATGTATTTTCATTGCTCGTCTATCTTGTAAATCTCAATGACTGATGGCTTCTTTAGGGATGTGTCGTTAAAGAGCCTGAGCTGCTGCTGGGATCTGGGTTTGAGACTCAAAGTGTTTTTGTGTAGAAGCCTCTCCTCACTGCTACCGTTACAGTTAGCTCACCCTGCCTGGACGTTAGCCCACAGTTAGCTCACC
>VMRN01000206.1:150109-170658 GCA_010277015.1 Poeciliopsis turrubarensis
GGCTTCAGGACGGTTCTGTGCGTCTGCCTTTGGGTCGGTACCGGGTCCGTTGGGTCCGGGTCGCCTCCACTCTGTGCATTTAGCAGGTTACATATTTGAAGCCTGTTCTTGGTTAATGTTGCTACTGCGGATCCAGAGTTGAGTTTTCTTATTAATAGAAATTATTTTAGATTGATTGATTGATTGATTGATTCGACAGACTCTTGGTCCGCAGAGACATGATGCACAGCAGCACGTCTATAAGCGTTTGGTATCTTAGGAACAGAATAACCTGCAGTGGCTTCATGACAGCAGCAACGTCTCTGAACATCCAGGAGGAAGTGAAGGATTCACTCGGTGATCCAGAGTCAACGAAGCGTTGATGTTTGGGCCTTTAATGTTCTGGTCTCGGTTTCCCTTGCAGCACGGCCAGCAGCTCTACCGCCACGTCTACCTGGGCTGCAAAGAGGAAGACAACGTTCACAAGAACTTCGAGCTGCTCTTCACCACGCTGGCCGTCCTGACCATCGAGCTGGCCAACGAGGAAGTGGTCATCGACCTGATCCGCCTCGCCATCGCGCTGCAGGTGACCCAGGATGTTCTCTGGTCCCAGATCTACTGACGGATGATTTCCTGGAGCTTGCAGACGGTTTTTCATTTAAAAGGTTCTAATGATGTTGCAGGTTTATGACGGAGTGACTTGATTCTGACATGGTGAACCAGGAAGTCCAGTAGATATAATCCACCAGCTGTCGCCGTTACCCAGTCGGCCATGTTTGTTTGCACGTTTGTAAAATCTGTAGCTCCTGGGAAAAAACTCCTCAGGATGCTGGAAAGCAGCAGAAAGTAACATCCTTAGTACCTGCTGGTTTTTCTGTACATGCAGGTGTATATTGTGTTGCTACCCTGAGATCATCAACTAAACACTTTAAATGTTGCACAGAGTATTGACAGCCTGGGATGAAGGCATTAATGATCAGATCCGCCACGTCATGCATTATGTAATGCTGCGTCACCCTGCAGAGGAACGGTTGCACAGCTTCGTGTTGGGCTCTTTATGCTGAAGTTGTTGCCTGGACAACAACCTTTATTCTGACAGCGCGACGCAGTCGGCCTGGTCTGTAAGCGTCTTCCTGCTTTCTGCAGGAAATGGCTCTGAACAACGAGGAGAACATGTCGATGTTCATCCGCTGCGGCATCATGGCGCTGGTGGCGGCGTACCTCAACTTCCTGAGTCAGATGATCGCCAACCCGCCGTTCTGTCAACACGTCAGCAAGGTGCGCCGTCAGCTGAAGCTGCTGCTGGTTGCATGCAACATGTTTGTTTTGCTAGCGTTGCTTCCTGCTTCCTGCTGGAGCTTCACTCCCAGGCGCCTTGGAGTCATAATCCTGGTGGCTTTTGCCTCTTCAGGTAATCGAGCTGAGAAACATGGACGCTCCGTACCTCCTGCCTGAACACATCTTCAGAGACAAGTGTCTGTAAGTTTTCACTCTGCAGCAGATCCAAACCAGAAGGATTCGTGTTTCCTAACCTGAGTCTGAACACACGACGGAACCGCCATGTTTGTACCGCAACGCGCCTCGGACTAAAGAAACACGAAACATGATGTCAAGTGAATCTGCTGTTAGAATTACTTTACATCATGACTCCACACCTGACAAACATTTCAGTGAGTTTGGTTTTTTAAAAACAGCAGCAGTCCTCCACCTTTCCACCAGAGGGCACTAAATGGTTATCAGTTGACCTTTAATTCTGACTGAGAGAAATATAATTAACTTTTTCTCAGTGGGGAAATGAACCAGAATCTGCTGATGAGACCAGATTTAGGTTTTCTACCTTCACATCCACCTTAGCTTGGCCTTTACGTTCTGATTTAACGTCTTCCTGTCGTCCTCCAGTCTTCCTGAGTGTTTGGACAAAGACGACAGGCAGCTGTATTTCCAAACGACGGGCATAGCTGAGTCCCTGGCAGGTCCAGGATACAACGTGGAGAGGTTGTCCATCCCTTACATTCCCCAGGTCACAGGTACAACGCCGCCGGCTTGAACGCTCACAGGAAGATTCCTGTTGGGCTTGATCAGCAAAAATATTTAAGCAATTCAAGATGGCAAATGTCTGACATTTTAAAATGACAGAAGTACCAATGTGAAATTACCTGTCCATGTAGCAGCGTTATGGACAGGTTGGCTGCAAAAATCCCATGCAGTGCCAACGTACGATTCAACTTTCCTCGTCTTTACACTGGAATCACCCAACCTGTCCCATGATTTATGAAACTGAAAATGTCGACAGAGGAGGTGGATGTTTCCAGATTAACGTCTGTCTTACGGCTTCTGCTTTTCTAAATACTGCTGGCAGTTTTTCAGAGGTTTATAAGGAATGTGGAACTGACATAATTAAAAACAAATAAAACACCCAAAATATCATCATGAACTGTAGAAAATTGTCTGAAAATGATCCACAAGACATAAACATTAAAGTACGAAGAGTAAAACCTGAAGTGTTGGGATGATTTGAAGCTGTATTTCTGCTCTAACTGAACCTTTCGCTCTGTTCTTGCTGCCTCGTGTTCAGTTCTTTACACCGTAGGAAAAATCATCCACAGGTGCAAGCAGACGTCCAGAGGTAAACGCTACACTAGATTTATCTAGATTTAGTTCAGTTTAGCTACAAAACCTGGAGACTTCCTGGTTAAGTCCCTGTAGAGACTTCCTTCCTGCCGAGGATTCGAGCGTTCTGATTGGTCCGCTGGTCAGGCTCCGCCCACATCGTTTATTCAGCTAAAATCTAAAAGTCATCAAAGTTTCTCTGGATGCAGTTTGGCTTCAAAGATTTTACTCAAGCAAGAGATGCATCACTTTGACACATTTATACAAAAAATGACCAGATAAGAAAGTGACCCAAATATTTGTATAAAAAACGTAATCAGACAAAAATAATGATCTTTTCATAACCGATCAGGACAAACTATTAAAAACTAAACCAAAACATGAGTAATAATCTGATTATGTTGTTTAATTATTTTACCTGCTGTGCGTCTGGACTCGTTGTGGTGAGTATTTCAGGATGTAGTTCATGTAAGTAGTTTGGTAGTTGGATTGTGTTTGGCACTAATCTGTTTTTATTTTAGAGTGAAATAAATCAGCCGTTTCTTTTTGGTTTAGCGACACGACTTTCACATCACCATCTATTGAAAACTAATGTACTTTATTCCGTGAGGATAATAAAGTAGTTCCATCTCCACAACGTTCACCGCTTCCAGTTTCACCCAGATGAATTCGAGCAGAAGAGCTGCTGCTGTCGCTGGGCGCAGATCTGAGTCTGGAGGCCTGAGGACATGATCAGGAGAAAGTGGATGAAAATACAGACGCTCTTTACTTCTTTAAAATATCACACCATTAAAATCCACTGTGACATTTTCACGGCTTGAATGCAGGAAAACAAACAGAAAAATTCAAAGTCAAATCTGGTTTTAGGTGATTTGTTTCACCATCAGGGGAAGTTAAATCTGCCAAATGTGGTCAAAGTTACCAAAAGCACAAAACAAAAACTGATTTCCTCCGTTAGCAGATGAGCTGAACTTTTATGTTCCTGCTGCGAAGTTTGACTGAGTTTCAGGCGAGTTTGTAGTTTTGCTTCCTGGTGAAAAATAAATGTTTCTGTTTTTAGCTGCATGGGGAAAAACTTCCCTGTTCATTTTTATCCAGTTTGGTTGTAGCGATATTTTCGAACTCGGTACTAAGAAAGTGACACAAAAGCATTTCAACACTGCAGTGATATTTTCTGATGTTCAGCAGTGACCTGCAGTAAACGATGTTCTTCCTGTTGGAGTTTCATCCCGAAGCTTTTCTCTGCTTTCCTCTAAATTTTTGAGGCATAAAGAGTAAATGTCAGTGAAGTAAGAGCCCGGCTTTCTGTGCGTCTTTAATCTCCCGTCTTTTGGGACGACGTTCCTCATTAGTGCCGACTGCTGAGTCATTCCTGCTCCGTTCGCAGCAAAGGTCGCCGTGACTCACAGAGAAAGTTAATTAAAACGCGCCGCGTTTCTCTTCTGTTTTCACACCTCGGCTGACCTGCTCAGTCAAACTCTGCTGCACTTTAATCTCCTCCTGCAGAACAACAAGCAGCGGCGCTCCGGGGCAGCTTTCAGAACCTCACCGGACTCGGTTCGGCCCGGATGAATCCCATTTGTTCCCCTATGGAAAAGCGGAGCGCTCCGGCTGAACCCGCGGCGTTTCTGCGTCCGTCAGCGGCTCGTTTCTAAAACAACTTCTATAAAACCACACAGCTATGAGAAATGTTTAGTTCTGGAAAAACTTCTCCAGAAAGATTAGTCTGTTGTTTCTACAAATATTCGATCATTTCAGCCGATTATAAATAATTTTATCTTCCAAAATGGTTTTAACCAACAAGACAATGTTAGATAATTAAGTTCAACTGGTTTTTAGTTTTATACTTTTCTAGTTTATTTTATGTAAAACTTGCCTTCGTCTTTTTACACAGGACTCAAAGGAAGCAATAGCTTGGAGACCCAACAGACCAGCACTCTACTCAGAGATTTAAAAGCTCGATGGTGTGCCTGGCCTGTTAGTGACGAGGAATCTAAAATTCTGTCATTTCTGCTCCAGTTCTGACCAGCATCTTTGTTCTGAGAGGAGTTTGAATCACAGAGCAGCTGTGAATGGAAGCAGCTAAACGTTTTTAGTCTGCAGGGTTTCACTGCTTCAGTCAAAATGTTCTGGGAACAGATGATCAGGCTGTTTGTGACCAATTCCTGACATTTTGCTCTGCAATCATTAAATCATTCATTTGGCTCAGACACTGAGAAACAACTTGCTGCTGCAGCGAATGATCACATGGAGAAAAAACGTTTAGAGAAACCAGTTTGTTTTCTAACGGCGTCCATTTTGTTCAGATTGACTTTTTCCAATTTAAAATGTCGGTTCAGTTCATCCAAACGATTCATCACCTCCATATATGGACTGTTTGCTCTCTCAATGTTCAGTCATTATGGCAGAAGATGTTGTAAAAATATTCCCGACGCAGCGGTTTACTGATGTGACTGTTGCTGCAGATGAAGACCGTATGACCCGCAGGAAGAGTTTTGTGGACACCATCTCTCTCCAGGTGGACATCATCTCCAACAGCCTGCCAGACAAGGTCTGACTCATTTCACAAAGTCTCTTATGAAAAGATTAAAAACAACTTTTAAAGCTGATTCAGGTGAAAAGTTCCCACTGAATCACATTGTCTGGGTTTCTCCCCTCAGCAGTCGGAGCTGGCTGAGGAGATTACGTTCGAGACCCTGAAGAAAGCCATCGGTGAGATCATCCAGCTCCTCCGTCATCACAGAAAACAAATCCAGTTCATTTTATACGTTTAAAGTTGTGATGAACTCGAATCATAACCCTGGACTCATGTCTCTACTTTCACTGTTCCTGAGGTTTTGTGAGCATTTATTTCCAAGCAACCCGCTGGTTCAGAGTTTCTCTGACCTTTGACCAATGTGGGGTTCGTTAGTTTCAGGTTAGCTGAGGAGCTAACAGAACCTGATGGCTACTTTTCCCCCTGAATGTTACTGTCGACTCATTTCTCAGTTGATGTTTCTGCTGTTTCTATTTCACCAAAATGTGCAGAAGGTTCGGTCAGAACCCGACGTGTCGCATTTTGGTCTCATGCGATCGTCTTGCAGATACGACCGGCTTGGAGGAGCAGGAGAGGGAGAAGAGGCGTCAGGTGATGGAGAAGTTCCAGAAAGCTCCGTTTGAGGAGATCGCTGCTCACTGCGAGTCCAAGGTGGGAAACCGGGACGGTTACCAGAACCTGAACTGAAACATGCGGTTTGGTGCTGGAGAACCGGGTCCTAACGCGTCTCCTGACTCTCCTTCCTTCCTGCAGGCCAACTTGCTCCAGGACCGCCTGGCTCAGATCTTTGAGCTCACCATCCGGTAAGTCTTCGTTTCGATCAGGATCTGCAGCTTTAAAGATGATTTTTATCATTTCGTACAAAATATTAGTGAAAATGCCAAAGATATTTTGCTCAATGTAAACTAGCAGGAACGATAACCGGCCAAGTATTGTGCTCTTATAAAACATTTAGATATAATATTCTTCATTTTCATGTTTATGAATCCATGGATTGACCTTTTGAACTGAAGTGATTATTTATTACTCCATGTTCCTCCCAGCAGCATTTAGTTTTGATTCAAGTCGGTTCAATAATTAACGTTGTTTAAATGTCTTCTGTTGATTCTCCGTTGCCCATCAATGTAAACATAACCACAATGTTTTTTAACTTGGCACCTAAAATCACCCGCAGTGTTAAAAGCTGAAACTAATTAAAACTAAACGGTATTTAAATAAAAGCAACCAATGAAGACAATCGCACTCTAAAAACCAATTAAACCTCAGTTTTAAGACAAGTCATTAGAAAATGAAACTAAAAGTCAGAAATTGATTCCCTGGTGCTGAACCAGTGAAACCAGTATGGACGTTTTCTCCATGATGATGCGTGTTTCCCCGGCAGGCCGCCGCCCAGCCCGTCCGGCGTGGTTTCCATCTCGGCGGGTCACACCCAGCATCCGTCCGTTCCCGTCTACGAGATGAAGTTCCCGGACCTGTGCGTCTACTGAGCCGCTCAGACGTCAGCAAAGGCAACCGCCGCTTTTCCTCCAATCAGCACGCCGCCAGGCGGCAGGGAACCAATCAGAGACTCGGACGTGCGGCCGGCTGAACCGGCTGCATGTCGTTTCTCCGATTCACGTCCCTGAACCCAAACGGTCGAACAGAACAAAACCAGAACAATGCAAACCGCTTTCCGCTCCTTGTTGATGTCGATGCTTAAGCTTCACGCTGTGTAGAAAAACTAAACGATCCAGTTGGATCCAAACCAGCTGCAGGTTTTACCAGCAGAACAGCTGATCGATCACCTGTATTTACTCAGAAAAACACGGAGACTAATCAGTTGAAACGGCTCATGGTTGGTGAAACGGATCCGGCTTTTATTCCTGAAGCTTTTTAAGGATTTGAAGGTTAACAAAATCAGAACTTTTACAATGATTCTTGGATTAAAAGCCAAATTTGTTCAGTCTAGGAAGTCGGTGAAATGGGATTTTGTCTGGCAGATTTTCTGGGAATAACTTAGAAATAAACTCAATTAGTTCATTTTTCTGAAGCAAAGTAGAGAAAATGATAAAAATGTTCAGTTTCAAAATAACATGCAATGAATATAGTGACGTTAAAATGAATATAATTCTTGTTTAAATCGGCCCTCTGTGTTCACAGAAATGAATTTTTCTTGATCACAAACACAAAACGACCACTAGAAGTGAAATTCATTCATATTTAGGTTCCTAAAGATAAAATAAAACCTTTACATATTTTACTTTGTTTGAAATATGATGAAATATTTTAGGTCTGATGGAAGAAATATGTCTTTGGATTTTACTGTTTGACCAAAATAAGCAGAAAAGCTTCAACATTCATGCATCATTAAGCAGAATTATAAAGAATTACAGTTTTTATTAACCTGGAAATAAAAATCCAATATGGCTGCCACATATTTAACCAAGTGGAAACAACCGCAACATCGCCGTCATGCAGTTCAGCAGAGGAACCACAGGGGGCAGCGCATCACTATTTATGGACTTAGCTTTAGCTTGGTGGCTACTGGCTGACCAGCTAACTGGCTAATGATGCTACGGCTCTACCAAAGCATTTACGTCTAGTTATGGGTTCACCAGGCGAGCTGGGATTAAAACCACTGGATTATTTCCAGATTATAAAATATGTGATCAACAGTTTAAATCACAGATGCATCGATATTCCTGGATCTTCTTAAAGCTGGTTTAAAAAGCTGGGAAGTCTTAGAGGTTGTTGTCATGGCTACTAAACCCAAGAGTGCAAAGTTTTTGGAAGTGGGTCGGTTCTGAGTGTGGAGGTTCCTGAGGTTCTGGTCGGGCTGCGGCTGGTTCTGGTTACCAGAACATTCCTCTGGTCTGATCAGGACTCTGGGCTGAAGGTCAGACATGAGCAATCGATCCAGGGCACATCCAGCTGGATCAGAACCGGACCGTTTCTGGTGGTTCTGTACGTTGAGCTCGGATTCCTGCAAAGTGAAATTTGATGGTTTTTATTCACCAACCTGAGCCTGTTAAAGCTGAACTGTGCATTGGTTTCATTACTTTAACTAGACCAATACCAGCAGAACGAACCGCCGAGTTCGGGTCCAAAAGATGGAAACGGATTAACATGGGAGTTCCCGAAGGTGCATTACCAACCATGACCACTAGGGGTTGGAGACCTTATTTACTAAAGCATCGAGCTGGATCAGAACCGCACATGGAGCCACTAGAACTCACAGGTTAATATTAAAGTTAATCCAGTTTCGTTTCTGTTCCTGAATGAAATCTATAAATATTTTTCGATGCTTTGTAGCTGCTTGACATTCAGTCTGGTTCTTCTCCACCAGAGTATTTCCAGAATCTTGGTGGCTGATAGAAAAGGTTCTGGGCGGTTTTTACCTGAGATCCCCAGAACTTCAGGTTCGGTTTGTAATCTGAGGTTCTGGTCGAGGACGGGCTGCTGTCCTGCTGCCAAGAGTTTGATCACAACGCATCGACATCCAGTCCAGTAATAATTGATCTGTGCAGGTTCGGATCGTCCACCAGCTTCTGTACAGAAACCTGATCCAAAGCCGCTCCATTCAGATCGAACCGGAGCAAACTGAGCCGTTTGTGAATCCCGACCTTCCCAAACGAACCGCATGATTCATTCTCTGAATAGAAAACGCGCTGTGAAACCCGATCCGTCCAGAACCCGACGGTTTGTGGTCCGGCCCGGTCCGGTCCGGTGACTGGCTGGTTTGAGACGTGGCTGGAAAACGTGATGAATGTTGCTGACACAGCAGATGGTATATTTTTGTACATTTCATGCATCTCCTGGTTCAGTTGCTGCCTGGTAGATTTCAGACATATCATAGAAAAAATGCTGAATCATCGTTTCTTGTTGTTTGTCGTCGCTTAGCAACTGAATCGGATCACGAGTCTTTGTCTCTAATCATAGCAAGTATTGTGATTGAAATGAGCTGTTATAGATTTTTAATTTTGGTCTAAACATTTTTTTTTTCACCAAATTGTCGCCGTGGTCAGAAATCATGTCAGACACCAGCAGACCCCCTGCGGGGTTCGGACCCTCGGCAGGGATCTGACCCCCTGCGGGGTTCGGACCCCCTGCAGGGATCTGACCCCCAGAGGGGTTCGGACCCCCCCCCCGGCGGGGGTCAGACCACTCTTTGCTTTTTGCACATGAACGTTTGTCAGTATTAGCGGCTGAGTGGAGGAGAGATCAGCTCTGTCATGTCAAACCCAATCGGGTCGCGGTTCCCCATGTTTGCACTTAAAACGGTTCTGAGGCACAAAAACGGCACAACGGTACGAATGGAAAAGTTTTTACTCTGAATGTTCAGCTGGTCGACCTTGAGGCCCGATTAGACCGGCCTTACTGTGGGACGCCCCCAGGATGGAGCCGCTCGTTTCCACGGCAACAGCGAAACCTTCTCGTTTTATCGTCTGTGGTGCAGCAGTCTGTGTTCTTGTGCCAGTTGTAGAGAAGCGTCTCGTCTCTGTTCACCTTCAGACGCTCAGTTGTTAATCAGTGATTTATGACCACTAGGTGGCGCCGGGGCTCAGCTCTCCCTGCAGGTTCAGGAAATGATGTCGTTTTTGTTCACTAACCTGAACTTCAACGCGGTGGCTGATTTGGTTTTATGTTCTCATTTCCTGAGCCTGAGCGTCAGCAGAGCCTCGGCGTTTTCCACAACGTCTCAGAATGTGTTGAAATGTAATGTTGGAGATTCAAATTAAAAGTTTCTATTGAAGCATTTGAGTTGCAGTGTTTTCTGTGGTTGGTTTAGTTTTCTTCCTCCTCCTCTTCGTCATATTCTTCCTCCTCTCCCGGTCTGGCCGCCGCCACTCGGTCTTGGTTCTGAATCCCACCGACCGTCTGCAGCTCTCTGGTCTCGGCTCTGGATGGTCCAGCAGGAGTCGGCGTCTCTTCATTCATTACATCAGAACTTTCATCACTGCAAACAATAACATTTGTTTTAACTAAATATTAAAACATCTTCTGTGAAATAAAGTAGTTTTGGAGCAACACAGTAAAAACTGATTCCAACAGTCGGGAATTTTCTATTAAGATTTAATAAAGGAGATTTTATCTCCCACTGCAGGTGAAGCACAAGCTGCCTGTAAGTTCTTCACTTGACCCGCTTCACTAACGGAACATTAGAAAATCCTACAACTGGACCTACAAGGTTTGCTGCCCTGAAAGGAGATGAACCAAGCAGTCGGGTCTGACCTGTCTGAATCCTGAGCAGAACTCGTCTCAGACTGTTTGGGTTTGCTCTCCTCACTGGACCGGGCCGGTTCCGCCGCGGGCTTCGGGGGCCTGCCGGCCCGGCGGCAGGGCGGCGCCGGGCCGCTGCAGCGCTGCGACGGCAGGCTGTGGTTGAAGTGCGCTGCAGCCATGCACTGCGCTGTGGTTTTGTCGCACACACACTGCAGTTTGTCGCACACTGTGACCCCCTGACCTGCAGGTGAGATGGAAACGGCAACGATTCAGAATCTGGACGACGTCAGAACATTTGCAGAACCTTCATGACTTAATGTAGGAAAATGATTTCTATGTTCAGAGACATTTTGGCTCCTTGCTGGACATTTTGGGTTCCAGCAAACAACCTGTGAAACATTAAAGTTCACCAGGAATAAAGTATTTCCTGCTAGAGAATCTTCTGAACTCCTGAAGTTCTGGTTCTGAGTTCATAGCAGGAAAGAACCTGCACTTCTTACAGCAGCATCAAACTGAAAGGATCTCTTTAGCTCCAGTTTTATGATGTCTGACTTTGCAGAAAGGAACCGGTTGGTCCCTGGTTGAGCTCACAGAACGAGCCTGTAGGTTCAAAGGTCACAGGTTACAGAAAGCAGGTTCCAGGCTAAAAACTGGAACGATGCAGAACAGAAAAACAGTTTAAAGGCATTTTGTAAAAGAAACCTGGGAGTTTCTGCAAACTTTAAAAAATGCAACAGAAACCTTCCAAGGCAGCGATGCATTCTGGGAAAAAAAAACTTCTGAAGCTGACCTGCTGCTTCCCAACACGTTTCATCAAAGTAACCTCTAAATATCATCAGCTTCTGATTGACGCTGAATATGAAGAACTTGATCTCAGACGTTCAAACTGACTCACATCGCGGTTTGTTGCGGCTCTCGCAGGAAATGTGAGCGTTGAGCTTCCTGTCGGCGCGGCAGCCCAGGGATCCGATCTGCTTCAGGCAGCAGCGATGGAAGAAGCAACATCTGAGGAGCAGAGCGACGTTCAGGCTGCGGCTCAGAAACCGTTACCATGGATACAGCATCATTATTCACTTACATTTTACCAGTTGAGTTAACATGAGAAAATATGCCTCCAAAAAATGCAGAAAAAATCAGGAACAAGAAATGGGTTAGAAGACACCAACTTGAATTGATTTTTAATTTCATGTTTCTGCATTTAAGAATCAATTTTTAAACTTTTGCCAAACATTTTTCTCCGAAAAATTTCAGCAATTTCAAATAAAAGGCAGAAAAATGAAAATCAGTGAGAATCTTTCACAAAGTTTGTATCAGATACTCATTTTAATGTTTTAAAACATGAATATTTTAGTAGTAATAAATATTTAATATTGAAATGTTTTAAAAATGATATATTTATATAATGAAACCATTTAAAATGTTTACAGTCACAATATTTGATTATGAAAGTAATACATTGTTAGAATGTTTGTTAATATTTAAGATTATTTTTTAATATTCACATTTAATGTCAACATGTTTATTTTTTATACAATTTATTTTTAATTTTTATAACTTTGTGCCTATTTATCAAAGTGAAAATTTCCATTTTAAATAGTTATTTTTCAGTAATTATTACTATTTTTTCTACTAAATCTCAACATTTTTCAGGCTTGGAGAAATTAATGATTTATTAAAAATTCCAATTATGAATCAAGTTTTTAAAAAATCAGTAAAATATTGAATATATGAATTTAATTTTATATATTTTTGAAGGCACTCTGAGGTGGGATTTATGAAATAAATTCCCATGGGGCCGTGCGGACCTGTCCAGCTGGTCCAGAGGAAGTCCCGCCCCTTCCTGTCCGCAGTAGCAGCCGTACATCTCGTACTCGTGCGGACATCGTCCCGTCAGGCAGCGCAGCATCTCCCCCAGCGCCGGCATCTCCCTGCGGCTCCGCCCGCCGCTGCTGTACACGCTGAAGGAGGAGGAGCTGCATTCTGATTGGACGACACATTCAGCAGCTCATGTGTTAAACGCCTCACTGCCGGCGACGGACGTCCCGAGGTCAGAGCTGCGGCTCACCTCGGCCGCCCGGCTGCTGGATGTCGGTCAGACCGACGGACTCCAGCAGAGACCAGGCGAAGAACGGCACCGCCCTCTTCGGACCTGGCTCCGCCCCTAATGACAAACACAGCAGGTTCACCTCCTCTGAGACGTTTAAACTGCGATTTATGAGCTTCCCTCTGATTGTCCTCAGTTAACTCTGTACGTAGTTCTCACGCGACGCCACACTTCTAACTTTGTAGCTGGCAGCCATCTTGGTAGGTATCTGTAACTGTCATGGTATAGAATTATGGTTCATCTAAGTCTTGTGCTGCGCTGCCTACCAAGATGGCGGTTCAGTGACTTCCGGTTCACTTCTAGTTTTATGTATGAAACCTTGAGCTGCGTCCTGTTTGACAGCCGTACCGTCTTCCTCCTCCTCTTCCTCCTCCTCCTCCTCCTCCTCCTCCTTCTCCTCCTCCTCCTCCTCCCGCAGAGGCGTCGTCGTCGCTGTGATTGGTGGAGATTTCCCAGCTGAGCTTCCTGTGGGTTTGTTCTGGGCGATGTTTGGCGATGCAGGTGACAGAAGCTCCACACCTGCAGCAGATTAAAGGTGAAGATCAGAAGATTCTCCCAACAGGAAACTCAAAGCTGTTCTTTTCTTTAACAAGTGTTTCTGTTATTCAGTCATGTTTTAACTCTTTGTCTGAAGTCCAGCAGGAATGTTTAACCATTCCTGATGTGATCCACCATTCAAGAGTATAGAGGAGAAACGATCTGCAAACATGAATGAAGCTCTCCACAACATACAAACGCAAAAACACTGCAAAGAAAAAAATGCCTCAATCATAAGGACTAAAAGCGACAGGAAAAATTTAACAAATATCAAAACGGCTGCAATATCCTCCAGGCCACTAGGGGGAGTCAAACACCAAATATGACCAGAACTGGACCTCATCAATACGGAAGAGGGAAATAAAATGCAGATTAAAGACATAATTTTGACTTGAATCTTCTGCATTAAAAAATAAGTCAGATTTTTTCCTCGTTTACATAAAAACAAATCAGAACCACTGAAAATAGAATAAACAGGAGCAAACTTCTACCCAAAAATTCTTCTGGGTTTTTTGGGGAAAATGTTCAACTTGAAACTCAGAAATTTCAGCTTTTTCAAATTTTAAAGATTTTAAAAATTTTGGGAGAATCTTTTTAAAAAAAACCTTTTCAAGCAAATTTTAAACTTTCTAAATTTCTGAGATGAATCTCAGATGTTTTTGGTGATAATTTACTCCTTTGTTTTTCTGTCTACATTTCCCCTAATATGCCGTTTGCAATATTAAAGAACAGCAGTGCATGTATGTAGGTGAAGTTACCCTCCAGGCCAGTAGGGGGAGTCTAGAGTGGCTGAAATCACCTCTGTCAACATGCTGCAGTTCTGTAGTACAGTGACAGACTGAGTCCTGTTAAATCATGGCATGCCGTCATTCTTTAGGTCAAATCCTGTAATATTTGGTTGCTGACTCCCCCTAGTGGTCTGGAGGACTGAAGCAAGTTTCTCTTCCGTTTCCTGCAGTATTATTTGTTTTGGAGTTTTTTATGTGCTTTTGCAGCCGTTGACAGATTGATCTTCCTGAACAATCCAACATCATGATCTTCTCCTCAGCGCGTCTCTAAAGCGGAGTCCAGCGTCGACAGAGGAAACAGGAAGTACTAGTGACCCTCAGATGACCTCTGACCTGCTTCCTCCTCTGAAGGTGCAGCTGGAGTGAATGTAAAGCTCTGCTCCTCAAACAGACATTCACTGCTGGCAGCAGCTCGTTAATATTAATGTTTCTCCTGATCAGTGCTAGGATTCCCAGCTCAGCTGTTCCAGAGCCTCGGGGCGTCATTACAGACGCAGTCAAGAGGAAAACCGTTTCTCCACCTGGCAAGGAAACGGCGCCGGATGACCCGGCAGTCAGAACCTGCAGATTGTGCTGGACAGTTAAACCCAACATGATGGGAAAAGTAAATCTCAGCTCACTTTATTCCATATTCAAACTGAGTTCCAGTGTTGAACCAAGTCAGACATTAGATTAGCTCGATTCAGTTTTACACCATAAAATGTTTATGCAATAACTGAAGCAATTTTATTTTTATTTGCATGGTTTTCAGTGGTTTGAGCATTTCTTGTTTACCGGCTCCATCCAGCAGCGAGGTTCTCAGAGATGCTGTGCTGAGAGCAGCAGGAATCTGCGTCGCTGTCTGATCCATCCCATAATAAACACCAGCAGGGCTCCGTGGAGACGGCGGCCCGTCGGGGGTCGCTCCTTCATGGACCGACTGGACCTGATCTGCAGCAGATCCAGAACATTTCAGCTTTAAAATCCAACAGTGGGAAACGTTTCATGACCCTGAGCAGTGGAGCTCCTCTGGGCTGTGTGCTTAGCCCCGCCCTTTTCACGCTTCAGACCAATCAGCGCTCATCGGTCTGACGTCAAACGAGGTGACGATCCGGTTCTGAACACCAACAAAACAAAGACAGTTGTTGTTTCACCAGCCTCCTAAAAATGGTGAGGAAATGGAGGCTGTTGACGGCATCACACTCCTCAGCAACAGAGAACCTGAGAAAAGCCGTTAGCACCTCCCACCGGGAGAGGAAACGAATCCTGAGCTGCTCACTTCAGCTGTTCATTTAAACTAAACAAACATTTCACTTTTACTTCTGAGCATTTCTGACCCAATCAGGAATTAGAAAAATTAATGAACATCAGTAACAAACATGTTAACATGAGCTACATAAAAGCTCCAAACATGTAACATGTGAAACAGCTGCATGAATCAGGAAACATGGTAGATGCTTCTAATGACGACAGACTGGCTTCCATGTTTTTCTGGCTCACCGGGGCCCGGTGGACTCGTTGGACCCGATGGACCCGTTGGACTTGTTGGACCCGATGGATCTGTTGGACTCGTTGGACCCGTTGGATCCGTTGGACTCGGTGGACCCGTTGGACCCAATGGACCCGTTGGACTTGTTGGACCCGTTGGACTCGGTGGACTCGTTGGACCCGATGGATCCGTTGGACTCGGTGGACCCGTTGGACCCAATGGACCCGTTGGACTCGTTGGACCCGTTGGACTTGTTGGACTCGTTGGACCCGATGGATCCGTTGGACTCGGTGGACCCGGTGGACTCGTTGGACCCGTTGGACTCGTTGGACTCGTTGGACTCGGTGGACCCGGTGGACTGATTTCTGCAGGACTCTGGGTCGGCGGGTCTTCAGCTTGGTCCTCCCAGTCCATTTCTTCTTCTGCTGCCTCTTTAAGGCCTGGAGATGCAGAGATTTAAACGTCTGAGAAAAGCGAGTCACTCAGTGGGAAGAGAAATGAGTTTTGGTGCCATGAAATCTGTGGGACCATCAGGTCCAAATGGAAAAAGACCCAGAAAATAAAAAACAGGAGATTTAAACCATCAGAGATCAAACTGCTGAGTTTCTGCTCTTCTTGGTTTCCCTCGGCTGCCGTTTCCTCCGACTCGTCTGCAGGAAAAGATTTACATGCAGTGAAACTTCAGTATTTTCAGTCTTTTAAAACAGATTCGGTTTAGAGAAGCAGGAGAAACGTTTTCAGTTCAAATCCGTTTCTGTTGCTCATTTTATGTCTGCAAACGTCCCGACACGGCGCCGTTCGTCTGATCGTACCAGGATGAGTCCGGAGGACGCCTGGTTCTGCTGGTTCTGCTGGTTCTGGTGGTTCTGCTGGTTCTGGTGGTCCAGTGATGAATTCTCCGTCCAGCCCAGCCGGATCACTTTGGCTTTCCACAGTACCGATCATCGCCTGGTCCGGTTCTGATGGTTCTGATGGATGTAAAAGTCAAAACGTAGAGAGTAAGATTTGACACAGAGCAAAAAACAACATATACATCATATCTGTGCTGCACTCCAGTTGCCATAGAAACCTGTAGCTCAGCTCAGGGAGGTAATCAATAATCTAAAATGTGTCGATTTTATATGTTTGTTCAATACTTTGGTCAGTTTTGTTGTTTAATGATCACAAAATGAAGTTGGTCATTTTTATCATTTCATTTCATTAATACATTCAATTTTTCCGATAACAATACAACATATTCATTTATTGTTATGTAAATTATGGGTAAATATACATAAGACACAAAGAATATGACAGTAAACTGAGATTATTTTCTCTTACTGAAGTTAAAATAACTGATTTCCTCTCAAACTAAGCAGAATGAAAGTTCATTATTATTATCATTCAGAATCGTAAGGTGAGTTTTTCCTGTGGATCCTGAACCGGGCTGTTCACCTGCAGGCGGGGCGGCGCTGGACAGCCGCTCTGCTGCTGGGAGGACATCTGGAGACAGGAGGGAGGACGTCGGTTAGAGTCCAGCAGTTGGACGGCAGCAGGATTTAAGCTGAGTTCGTCCTTCAGAGGTGGAAGAATCGCCGTGTTCTGGTCGGTTCCTGCAGGACGACTGCCTCGCTTTTCAAAGAGAAAAACTCCGACCTCCAGCTGCTGCACTAACTTTTCTCTGTGAAGTTGACTTCTCCACTTTAATGACCTCCACTTCAACTCAGCCAGAGAGCAGCTCAGCCTCTCGCTGCAGCTATATTTAGACTCTCTGCTCTGTGAATCCATGATTTTCTCCTCCCAGATGAACGTGGGCAGGAAGCTGCAGGAAGCTGCAGGCGAGACGTCAGGAGGTCGCTGTTTTAATTGGCTGAGGTGTGAATCAGCCACTTCCTGCGGTCTGACCCGGTCCAGACGTGACGCACCGTCCAGAGCTGAGTGGAGGCTCCGTCCTCTCAGGCTCACCTGTTCTGCTGAAGACGTGGTCACCCTGCGCCACGCCGCTGCTGAGCCGATCTGAAACCAGAACCAGACTAATGACGGATCCCAGCCGCTGACCGGACTCCGACCCGGATCAGGAAGATGTGAAAATGAGTCAGGCTGCTGCAGAAACACGGCCCCAATTAACAGAACCAGAATTTAACTGGTAAATGTGTCTTTTGTTGAAAGAGCAGCATCAAACCCAGAAGGACAATTTCAGAAACTTAAACCATTCAGAAACTTCTGGAGCACCAGTGAAACCAGTCAAACACCAGCATACAGTGACCAGAAATCTGGAGTACAGGTCAAGGGTCAGGTGAACCTTTTCTGGCCTCAGAGCCCTCCCAGCTAAAGCACGGCAATAGCACCATCATGCTGAGGGTTGGTTCTGCATTTATTGTATTTTCTTCTCAAACAGCCAAAGAGGCGAATTTTGTCCACAGATGCCAAGTGATGCATATTCTACACATACTGAGGATCATGTTGTAGCAATCTGCTGCCATCTAGTGGCTGCAACCTAATCTGACAACTTGCAGTCTAAATACATAAATCAATATTTGTAGTTTGTAAAATGAAACAGTAAAAATGAACTGCAGTAGTTTGGGTTCGTTAGTCTGTCAGAGAAAAAAATGGTTCATTTTTCAAACTCATTCATTTCTAAATGTCAAAGTTTGACGCTAAATATTTACATCTAATACAAATGTTTATTATGAAGCAATTTAGCTAAATACTTCATTAGCATTTAGCTGGTGAACTAAATACTTTGGAGCCAAATAATTGATCAGCAAATTAATATTTAGTTCAAAGTTACATATTTATCTTGCAAACTAAATGTTTAGTTTGTCTCCAAACTAAAGCTAAACTTATGAGCTCTTTAGATTTTCATGCATTTCTTAAGCATCTGCTTGATAAATAACAAACAAACAAAAAACCACTTAATGTCATTATTAATAAATTAAAGCAGTTTATTTAAGATCAACTGATTCAACCACCGAGAGGTCAAACATAACATCCGCTGTGCCTTGCTAATTGGATCCAGTAGTAATAATAATAATAATAATAATAATAATAATCATGTTTGCTGTGGACCGCCCCACCTGCATCCCGCCCCGCCCAGCAGGGGGCGTCCTTCAGGCCCCTCAGCCTCGGGTTGTAGCGGCTCCGCGTCATGCAGGCGATGGCGGCTCGGTCACATCCACAAAACCTCTGCTGACACGAGTCACCGGCGTCTGCAGGGAAAGAGGAACCATGAACCTGAGGAAGAACCTGAGGAAGAACCTGAGGAAGAACCTGAGGAAGAACCTGAGGAAGAACCTGAGGAAGAACCTGAGGAAGAACCTCCCGGTTCTGGTCGGTGATTCTCACCGCAGTGGCTGCTTTCTGCGCGGCAGGAGAAGTTAAAGGGCGGCAGAGGCAGCCGCTGCCTGCAGGGGGCAGCACTCTGGTAGCACCGCCTGTGAGCCGCACAGCAGCTGCAGCAGAAGAAACAACAAACAGCAACTGGAGCAGGAATCAGCAGAAAACCCAAAACTCCAACAATTTGATGTGTTGCTAATAAAAGAGTAAAAACATTCCAGAAATGACTAAAGAGTAAAAAAGTATTTGATAAAAGGTTTACTCAACTACTGAGTAACGATCAAATGATCAATTATTTCATGTCTAACAATTACATAACCAGATGGATCAAAATATATTTGTATTTTTAAAATTACTCATATAACAAAAAATAACAAAATCATGCAAAAATAAATCAATGAAGCAGTTCCTTTCAATAAAAATGAATCAAACTTTAACAAAAACTTCAGATGTTCCTGGTGATTTTTTGAAACACGTTTGATTTTCATTCAGTGGGAAGAAAATCCAGAAACTCAAAAAGATCAAATCAGAGTAAAAATTCTTCGTAATAAAATGATTCAGGTGAAAGTAGAAAGTGCAGCATAGTAAAAATACTCCGAAAAGTAATTTTAAAAAAAGTTACTCAAGTAAACTAACCAGAAGAAAATCTAATTTACAGAAGTTTTTGTATTTCTAATCATTGTTGCAAATTTTTCTTGTGTTTAAAATGTGTTTATATGAGCATCAACGTTTCCAGATTCTCCTCTAAGATCTGAGGATCATCTGGTTTTGTTTACGAGTCCAGAGGATCCACTGGGTTCCCAGACGCCAGGTGTCTGCAGGAGCAGCCGTAGTCCTCCAGGTCCCGCGGACACAGCCCTGATGCACACCGCAGCCTGGACACGAAGCTCAGCAGCGAGGGGAAGTTATCGAAGACGGCGTGGAGCCAGACGAAGCGCAGACCCAGACAGTCTGACGGAGAAGACGGTCGGATTAAAATGAGACTTCAGCAGATTTCTGTCCGGCTCCCGTCTGCTGGCTTCATGCATCATTATTACTCACAAAAATATACCTATAATCAATCATTTTTAATATCACCTCTGACAGAAAAACTGAACATTTTCTGGAACATTAGTGTAACTTGATGGTTATTATCTGTAACCAATAATCGGTGAGGTTGTTTTTAAATGAAAGATTCTCCAAAAGAGAAAAAGTTTCTGAATCATTTTTGTAAAGAAAACATGAACTATGAACGTTACAGAATTTAATATTCTGACAGTTTAGATCTGATTATCGTTCTAAAATGTGCTTCTCTCAGTTTAAAATAGTTTTTTCTTCTTTGCTATGAGTAAATATCAGCTAATTAAAGTAATTAAAGTAAAGATGAAAGTCCTGCAGGCTGTGATCCGGTTCGGCTCGTCGACTCATCCTCTCGACCCGCTGAACCTTCAGCTCCACTCGTTCATTAGGATTAATTCTAGCAGCTTGTGTGGTGACCGTTAACTTGCCTGAAGTTTATTGTTCCAAATACAAATAAAACAATAATAATAAAGGATGATTCTCACCAATTAGGTGACCTGCGTCTGGGCTGCGGTCCTCTGGGTCCGGACAGAACGCGGCGCTGCCGGAGAGCGCTGCAGAAAAAAAAGATTTAATTCATGCAACATTTAACACATCAGCAGTTAATTGATTAATCATTGTGTGATTAGTGTAATGACACAAATAAAGGAAAGCATGAGCGCAGAGAGGGAGCAGCCAGCCTAGAGCTCAGTGATTGGGTGAAACTCACTGCAGGAAGCCGCCGGCAGCAAGAAGATCCACAGCAGAAACATGATGAGATCCTGCAGAGAAAATCTGATCGGAAAAACATCAGAACCACAATAAAACCAAACAAAATGAAAACTAGAGAAGCTTTTATTGGGGAAAAATGGCAGCTTCAGAGCAGCGCTCACACCGAACCGGCTCTTCAGATGGCTATGAGACGGTGACCCCAGTCACCACCTGTGACCCCAGTCACCACCTGTGACCCCA
>VMRN01000206.1:182415-225675 GCA_010277015.1 Poeciliopsis turrubarensis
GGCGATGCTGCAATGCGGCGATGCTGCGGAGCGGCGATGCTGCAATGCTGCAATGCGGCGATGCTGCAATGCGGCGATGCTGCGGAGTGGCGATGCTGCAATGCGGCGATGCTGCCGCCATAACCTACCAGAGTGGCTGGAATTGATCAAGGTGTTGACCAGCGGCGTGAGGTCGATGGCGGTGGCGTCGATGGCGTTCTCCGCTGGGATATCTGGGAGGTGAAGCAGAGAGACGGAGATGATTCTGGGAATCTGACTGAATCACCGATACAGAGTCACGTCTGAACGGTGCAGAAATCGAATGAAAAGTTTTAGATCAACAGACAACAGGATGTGTTCAACCCAATCTTTGTCATTTTAGCTGCTTTTAGATGTTTTTTCTAGAAAACAGAGTGAAAGTCCGAGAAAACTCTGCATGTCCTAGAAAACACTTAAAGTACCTGGAAGTAAAATCATCCAATCAACCCAGAGCAGGAATCTCTACGCTGAGAAACGACCTTCAGGTTTCTGACTTTACAGAAAGCAATCTGCAGAAATCCATGCAAACAAGCAAAACGTTCTGCAAAACGCTCTGAAGGTTCTAGGAAAGAATCCAGAAAATGTCCTGCAGAACCTTCCACATCCCATAATATACCCATAATATACCCATTAGGTTGTGTAGAAAAACTACAAACTTATTTTCATGCATCAGGAAACTTTTGAGCTTCATCCTGTTTCTGACCTTAATTTTAATATTTTACAGAAACATTATTGATAAAAAATAAAGAATTCCTGGAAATTAAACGGAAAGTTTAATTTTGCTCGTTTTGTGATAATAAGTTGTTAAAATTTATTGAATAATTTGTGTCTTAAGTTTTAAATTGATCAGGAGAAATTTATAATAAAGTGTCTTAGAGAGAAAATACCTGATAAATGACTAAAGTCTCTCTTGAGTCGCTCGTCTTGCATCCTGCTCCTGAAATCTGCACAGAAACAAAGATTTAAACCTTTACAAAGATTTATAGAATTTATTAACAGATGGGATTGTAGCAAACATGAAAACTACAATGAGATCTTTATAGATCATAACTAGAAAGTGAAGATTCACTGAAAAAGGTTCTGATTATTTTCTGCTAAATAACAGAAGCTTTTCAGGACCAACCTTGGCTGAAGAGGATGAGGAGCGAAGCTGCAGAAACGCAGGTGATCAACCAGAGGCGAGAAAGCAGCAGGAACCTGAGAGCTGCTGCCATGATGCCGCAGCAACACGGCGGCTGCAGCAACACGGCGGCTGCAGCAACACGAGGAGGAAAAGAAAACCTTCAAATCCAGCAGAAACTTTTCAACCCTCAGCAGAAGAAAATCCAGGAGGAGGAGATCTGACCGCGTGTTTCAGCTGTTCTCAGACAGGATTCAACTAGGCCGTTTTCTCCCCTCAGAGCAGCAGCTGTTGGCAGCAGGCCGGCGGCTTGGAGGGTCAGAATAATTCAGATCCTTCACCACCTCCAACAGCTCGCTGCAAGAAACACCAGACCTCCAGGGAAAACTGCAGAAAGGCTGCAATTCACAACACTGGCCTGCAGAGGGAGCAAGAGACACCAAGCTGAGACAACAGCATTATTTAATGAAGTACTTTTATTTCTGGGAGGAGGAGGAGGCTCAGGTCGTTTCTAAGTAGTTTTTATCCAAATGGAAAGATGAAAATCTGCAGCATCACTGAGTCCAAGTCAAAGTTCTGATTTCACCAGGGCCGTTACCTTGGAGTGGTGTAGTCAAAGTCCAGAAGCTAAGCTGACAGGAACTGTGTGCAGAACAAATGTTAGCAAGTTAAGGAGCTGATAAACCGGATGAACCAAGAATCAGTTTCTGGTTCTGCTGCTGGTTTCATTTAACAAGAAAAACTGTTTTCTCCAGAACCTTCAACTGATCCAAAACATGAACTGATCGGATCAGCAGGAGGTTCTGTTCCTGCTGAACCGAGACGTTTCTCCCCACTGTTGCCCGGAAACGAAACAATCAAACATTTTCCTTCATATTTAATGTTTTATCTGAAAGCCTGAACTTTGAGGAACAGAAAAACACTTAAATATTAGAGATTACAAACCTTTAAAGACTCAATGATATTTATGTAAATAAAACCGAAAAAACAAAAACAGTTCAGAAAAGTTTCCAGATATCAAGAATTAAAACCACTCAGAAAATGTTCAGTTCATTACTTTATTAATAACTGGTGCAATTGAAAACACAAAAATAAAAAACAAATCAAGTAAGAATACGTTTGCATATTATATCATAAAAACAACATATCAAAGTGTTTCAGGACAGAATCAAAACAGCAACTTTAGGGTTTTTTCCAAACTAATGAGAAGTAAATGAAATGATGCAGAGCTCTGAAGGCCACGTGTGGAAAATTGTCCAAACATTCCTTAAATTAAACTTAATAAAAATGTTTCTGTAAGAAGCTGCCGACTTTTCCTCACGTCAACCTGCCTGAGACGGAGACGGCGGCTGCAGGACGTCTCAACGTCCTCGAGCAGGACAGAGTCCAGACGGCGCCGCCGGGCCCAGACAACGCCGCCGGGCCCAGACGGCACCGCCGGGCCCAGACGACACCGCCGGGCCCAGACGACACCGCCGGCCCAGACGGCACCGCCGGGCCCAGACGGCACCGCCGGGCCGAGACGGCGCCGCAGACGCCCTATAAAAGGCGCCGTCTGGGCCGGCGGACGCCGCTCTCGGCCCAGTCGGCGCCGGCAGTTTTACGGTTGGAGTTTGACGGCCTCAGCGAGAAAAGCATGAGATAAAATCAGAACTGCAAAAGGCCAAGGCACAAATAATCAGTAGCAATCAAAACGTCCAGGAACATTACAGGCTGAGCGCCGGACGCACCGTGGAAAACTAACATTCATGAAAACAGCGTTTCATCGAGCAGTATTGCCTTCTGAACTACATGGATGCCATAAAGTGCTGCTTTTCATCCACAATGTTAAACACAAAGGAAAACGGCGCGACTTTGATGCAGTTTGATGCCATCGTGGATTTTCTTTTTAAATGATCCGGCGGCGTTTAAAACAGAAAATATGAGCAGCATGTTTTCCAAATTCATCCGAGCCGAGTCGAATGAATGAATGAGTCCAGATGTTTCACTCATTCATCACCAGAACGACACAGAAAATATAACAAAGTTTGTTCAGATATTGTTCTGTGGAAAATGTAAAAACTATTCAATTCCGATTCTACATGTTCATCAATAAACAGAGAAACGAACAAATAATTTTCCCTCAAGCAGAAACAATCTGAAAGGACAGAAATCAGTTTGACTTTTAAACAGCAACTAAACTGGAATTTACTGGAAAACTATTGAAAAGTTTAAATGGAAACTTTGAAGGGAAAATTAAAAACCAATCAATGAAATATATTGATCCAGTTCTCATGTTCAGTCTGAAAGGGACAAAATACAAAAACCAAGTTACAATAAATCAGCAAAGAAACAAACGAGAATAAATTCAGACATTTTATCTTTAAATCTGTTTAAATCAAAACAGTTTTAAAGATTTAAATGACGAGGGAAAAACTTACATCAGAGCAAAATGAACAGAAAATATTTGATTTGATGACGGAAAGAAATTACAGAGGAAAATAAATGTTTTAGTAGAATATCTGCTAAAATAGATCAAATAACTATTTAGATGAAATATTATCATTATTGTTTCTATTTTAGGTAATTCTAACTGAGCTGAACAAAATAAGTTTAATCTGATTTAAGAGGCTTTAATTTGATTAAAAGTCATTAAATCATCAACGGAGAAACGTTTCCTGGATGTTGGCTTGTATTAAAATAACAGGTAGTTTGCATTAAGTTATTTGAATTTATGACTTTTTCTTTACTTTTTGCTTTTCTTAAACAGGTTTCAGATAAACTAGATAAAATGAAAAGTAACAAAAAAATAAAATAAAGAGCAAAAAAATGGACAAAAGGGTCTGACGTGATAAAAACACGATTTAATTCAAGTGAGAATAAATTAAAGTGACAATTTTTCACTGCAAAAAGTAATGCTAGCAGTTCCTTTTGAAACTGTTTTTACTGAATATAAAATATTACTGAATATTTTCAGTAGGTGCAATAAAGAGAATTTGTATTTGATCATTTTGGTAGCATTATTCTTTTTGCAGTTTGTTTCCCGTCTTGGAAGACATTTTCTCTAATTAAAAAAATACATTTTAACAGTGATTTGATGCCGACGCTTTCATACTTCGCTCAGTTTAAAGGAAGCCACACGTTGAATTTCAGATGGAAGAAATAAGTACAGCATGCATTTAAAGATGTTTTATAAACTAAAACTGAAGTGCAAGGCAAAGATATTGTTGTGCAAAACATTTTAAAGAACAATAAAGAACAAGAAAATACATCAAAACATTTAAACTTTAAACTGGAACAAGAAGAAAAACAGAGAAACAGTAAAAACTTTACACGTTGGGTCTGAAAACACCAGAAACCATCAGAACCGGATTTACAGAAACCAGATTTTAAATCATGTTCATAAACTGTGAGCTGAACTTCAGCGTCTGAAACACTAAATCATGAATGACTGAATCATTCTGGACGGTGCTGGAGGCACAATGAATGAATGAATGAATGAATGAATGAATGAATGAATCTCTACAGGGATACAGATTATTAGATTATCCTGTCTGTGCAGTGACAACTAATCCTCCAACATTTAGTTTTTATATAAGTGGATTAGAGGAGCAGATTATATTTGTTGTACAGCAGGTTAAGCAGATAATAGAACGTCTTTCCCATTTCAGTGGCGTCGCCTCTGATCCAAACTTTCAACTGCAAGCAGTGAAGCAGAACCAGGAGTTTCAAGGACCAGTTTGAATTTTTACTGCTGGGTTTGTGTGAGGTATCTATGAGAAGTCAGTATCTTATCAGTTCCTTCAGTCACTAATCTCTGTCACTATTCTGCCTTTATTTGTTTGTGCTGCTAAATGTAGCTTGGCCCAAAACTCACATCCTAAAACAACTCAGGATGAAATAATGACTGTGAGGATTTTACCTCTGTAAACTTTACCTACTGGAGACTTTCAGGCTTATGCTCTAACGTTTAGCATAGTTTCAAAATTAGCAGAACTCTGAAATTAAATGTTATCTTTTGGCTTCATAGCTAACTGCAAGTTTAGCTTCACTGTTAGCTTAGCCGGTTACTAATTCCACAGTTACAACAAACATTAACTTGGAAATAAAGTTGTCAGGCAGTCAATCTGACCACATGTCTGTTAGCCCAACTGCTAGCTTGACAAATATCTTGCTTGTTAGCTTGAAAGCTGTGGATTTTCCATTAGCTTGACAGCTGTCTTGCTTATAACTCAACACTGAGGTCAGTAGTTAAACAGTAGACATCAAACTCTGCCCTGCTAATGTCCTGTTAGCATGACAGATTATTTATTAGCATAACAGTTAGCCTAATTCATACTGCTACAGTTACCTCATGTATAGCTTCATAGCCAGCTTAACAGTTAGCATGGTAATTAGACCATGACAATAAGTTTTAGCATGACAATTAGATTGACAGAAAGTTAGTATAACAGATAAACAGTTAGCTTTTACAAATAGACTGTTAGCTTGATAGCTAAATCAACTGTTTGCATGACAGATTCACTGTTAGCCTAAGAGTTAGCTGTCCTTAACAAGACACTGAGATCACAGAGTCCACTCTAAAAACTGACTACTTATAGCTACTCCACACAACCCCATTAAATTCAAACTATTCCCTATGAGTTATAAAATTCTTGACAAACTGAGGAAACATCTTCTTTCGGCTCAAAAAACAGTTTGAATTCACCTCCAAGCAGTTTTGCTTTTCCCAATTAAATCTACATTTTCTTTTTAAAATGTACAGCAGATCTACGGCGCTTCAAAAATATAAACCGTCTACACAGAGCAAGATCGTTAAATAGAGTTTATAGTAGAAGTCATGAAGCAGAGCAGAGATTTGGTGCAGTATGATCTGCTTCAACATGCGATAAGAAGTGATACTCAAGTTTGATCAGGTTTTACATCACAATCTGTGATTCTACAGGTAAAGTAGTAAAAGCAGTTCAGGCCTAAAAATGTTTCCAGGTTGTTCATAACATCCAGATTTCAAAATTACAAATAGAATAAGATTAATTACAATTAAGAAACTTTAAGTATATATAAATGTCTTATTGCAAAGTAGGATAAATAACGTTTCCTACACTATATTTATTAAGGCCCAGTATATTTAGATGATTTTGAACCATTTTAGAGCAATTCAAACAGCTCCATAACAACAATAAATATCCATTTATTTATCATATAATCAGTTTAACTTTTCAAAATATATAAAAAGATTAAGCAGCAGATTTAATTACGTCCTTAATAAGTGCATCTTTTTCATTGATAGCAAAAATAGTTAAGAGAATAAAATTTTAAAACATGCACCAGCTAATCGCAGTAAAATTACAACTTTATTGTTCCACTTTAGGCAGCTATTACAGGATTTATTCGACTTTTTACAATTTATTGACTTGATTATTATAGAAAATTGAAAGTGAAGCATTGCTTTCCTTCCTCTCCACTTTGTGTTGCTCCATCATAAAATTTAGTCAAATTTTTTGTCTTTACCAAGAAAAAACCTCAGAGTTCAAAACGTCAACATTAGAAAACATTTTAAAAACCTTCAGATTTAACTTTTTAAAGCTGTTTACGTTTCAGAAATAGGTTTATGGAGCAACACTTTGTATAAATCAGAAACTGAGACAATAATAAATTATTCAGACAATCCAAAATAAATTTGAATTAATTACTTTTCAATGTTTGGGGTCATTTTAGGGAAAGTTTTGATTAAATCTCAGCTGAGAAACTTGAAAATGCTACATTAAAGTTTATAAAGAGCAGGTTCTGAGTCTGAGTTATTTATTTGAATTATTTTCACATTATGAAGTTTCCTGATCCTTTAAATCTTTGTCAGAAATATGAAGACTGAAATCTAAGATCTTCCCCATAATTTAAAGGTTAAGACAGCTTTAATAAAGATGTTTAAATGTTTTCTTTTACTTCCCAGTTTCCATTGACAGGATTCTTTAGTCTTTACAGCCTCAGATCTTCCTGGTTTTTCTCTACATGTTTATAAGTTCATATCCGTCCCCAGAAACTTTACCTTCATGACTTTCTGCTTTGTTCTGCACTGTGAAACTTGTCATATTTTTAACCTAATTAATAAAATTGCATGTTTCTGGGCTACATCCGCTAACAGCAGCGATGGCCAACGAAGCCGCTTCCTGCAGCTTTCTGGGTTTAACTTCTGTATAAATGACCTGATTGGATGTTGGAAAAGACTGTTGTTGTGTTCAAGTTGTGCTAAAAGGAGTTAGCCCATCAGGGAGGCTATGCTAGCCTAAAATAGCATCTCTATGCTAAACATGCAGCAGCTAATGCTAATGTTAGCGTCCACAGTCTCGGACTTCCTGGACAGAAATACATTTTGCTCAAATCTGATGGTTTAATAAACTAAATAACTCATTTAAAAACTATAAATATCTTAGTTGTTGAGCCCATATTTCTATTTATTTCATAATTTAGCAGCAAAAATGGGTTTCAAGAGAATTTGTTGCTTATTCTGTCAATATACGGGTTTAAATTAAACAATTAATTACCCTGTAATTAACTCAATTAAAAGATTTAATGTCATCCATGAAGCTGAATTTATCACCTGTGAAAACGTATAAACCTCTAAAGACTGAACCTTCACATTTACTGCAACTTTACAAAATAGTTCAATAACGGTTTCATTATGGGGATTTTATTTTTAAGACTCTGACGAAACACGGAAAAAGCAAAGGGGTGTAAATACCCATAGTTTGTTTATATGTCTTTATATTATACATATTGGCCAACTTTATAATGAATGTGTTTAATGAAATGAGACGGTTCAGATCCCTGAATTCATGTGCCAGCAAACATCAGAAATTTAGTGTTTCAAATATTTTCTGACTGTAAATCTGAGATGACGTCCAGCAAAAACAAAACAACATAAATGTAAGAAGGTTGGCTCAAACAACGCGACAGACGGTTGGTGAGGAACAAGACAGGAGACTTTTGGTTCCAGTGTCGCCCTCCAGTGGTCACCCCAGGAATGGTGCAGCATCATGCAAACCATGCAGAAACAAGGATGTCTTCATATAAAAAATAAGTGTTACAAAATGGCATAGCAGGTATAAGTTTCCATTCAATCTCTGTTCTTTTTCCTGATATATCCTGAAATTTGCAGTGTCTACACTAAAAGTCGCATGCGTCACATGCAGTGCGGTTGGCTTCGCAGCAGTAAAGCTTTTGGGTGTATATATTATGTATTATGTTCTTTTTTTCGCTAAATTTTTGTGAAGAGTGCGCTGTACAGAGTTTATTCTTTACAAACGGTCTGCTTTCCCTTTTTTTGTTTTGCCGTAGGTGCGGACTCGTCGCCTGGACGGCGGCGGCCTCTGCAGGTCGACGGCCGGTCGATCAGAACGCGCAGCAACGAGGGGATCAGACCCACCTTCGTCCCAAAGGTGTGGCTTTGACCCAGCGTTCTGGGTGTTAGAGGCATGGGTTGGATTTAAGGTCTCAGAGTCGAGGCGGCGTCGTGTTTCAGGGCGGCGTGTTCCACTCTGCGTCCCCGAACCCCTCGCCGGTGGAGGAGAGGGGCAGGGCGCCGCCGCTGGGCGTGAAGGGGTCTGTGTCCGTGTCCGTCTCGCCCTCGGCCAAGTAGCTCGGCCTGGTTCTCGTCCAGCTGGCCTCCCCGGCCGCCACCGCCGCCCCCATCGCCAGGTCCAACCCCGCCTCGCCCTCCCGCTCCCCGGAGATGCTGAACCCGCTGGGCGAGCGCTCCAGCTCCTCGTGGTTCACCGACAGGAGCGAGAGCGGCGAGTCGCCCCCCCGGGCCCCTGTGGTCCTGCCCCGCCCCGCCGACAAGTCCTGCAGGGAGCTGATGGGCAACACGGTCGGCCGCTCCGTGTACGTGGGGATGGCGGCCGGCGCCGCGCCGCCCGCCGACCCGACCCCCTGCCTGCCGCCTCGCCCTCTGCTGCAGGTCGAATTCGCTTTGCTGACAGGCACCTGGTATGACATCTGAGGGAACACCTCGGAGTAGTTGAGGAAAACCCGGCGGATCTCACCGTTCGCCGTCTGGTCGCAGGCCTCCAGGGTCATCCGAGCGTCGCCGGCCGAGTCCACCTGCAGGTGCTCGGTGTGCTGGATGTGCATGTCCACCAGGAAGTCCAGCTTCTTCTCCATGTCCTCCACCTGAGACAGAGACACATCCGTCCATGAGCTCAGGAAACCGACCCGCCAACACCAAAGCTCAGAACCATGGAGGACACGGCCAGCCGCTTCCTTCTGAACAGAAACACGTTTTATTCCTCATTCCACAGAGAAGAAATTCATGGATTTAAAGGTTTTCATAACCTTCAACTATGAATGAATTTAGTTGATCAATCAATAAAAACACAACAAAATAATAGAAACTCAACACAAACACAGCAGAGTCCACAGATGGGAACCAGATCATTATATTCTCTCACCTGCCTCTCCACCCTGACAAATCTACCCATCATGCTTTGGTCTTCAGTATCTGGCATGGACGTGGCTTTGGCTAAGTAAGACTCATGCCTGAAACAAACAGAAACAAGTCCATGAAGATGGTGCCGCCATTACATGCTTGAACATTAGCGATGGAGTCGCAGTACCTGGGTGACTGACTGGATGGGTAGTTAAAGGGTGTTTTCTGGGGCTTCTTGCTTTTTGGGGTGAGGGGGGGTCCAGGGGCAAGAATCATGTCGATCCTTTAGAGAAGAAACAGATTGAGCGCGGCTCATATGAGGCCAGATTTACCCCTCTGTGTTGTGTCTGCTCACCTGGTCTGGAGGTATTTAATTCTGCAGAGCATGTCTAGATGTCCAGCTGAGTACTGCTCAATCACATCTTTGACATCGTAAGGCCTCAGAGTTTCCTTAAACCTCTTCTTGTTCAAGAGAAATTGCATGATCCTGAGAAGCAAAGATCAACATAACCGCATCTGTTGAAGAGTTCCTGGAGTTTACCCAACTAGTTACACCAACTAAAACAGTCGGAGTTTTCTACAGGAACCCAAACAGGGTGGAAGAATCATGCAAAACCTCAGGACATCCGCCCATTGTGGGGACTGGTTTCTGTCTTCAACAGTCATTGGGCCAAAGGGCTGTGGACCCTGGACAGGGCAGTGATCCATCACAGGGTAAAGCAAACACTAAAGGCAATTCAGTGGCCAACAAACACACAAAGCCCTGCATATCTAAAGTCATGATTCAAATGACTGGATGAAGAAAGGTCACACCTAAAACATGCAGGGCAGCGGTCTCCGAGGACTGGGACTGAAACCACTGGCTTACATCCAATCCAGCCCAACAAAATGCCATTTACTGATCACCTGACAGCAGCTCCTGTTTCTAACGGCTCATTTCAGGCAAACCGTACACCGGCTCCTTTGGTGTTAACACTTTCCCTACTTGTGTTCAGTCCCATCATCCATCGGGTCTTTGAGACCTGTTGCCACCCACTGAGCTGTTATCTTCCCAGAGTCCTCGGCTGCTGCAGGAGCTCCGGTGTTTGGCAGAAAGTCTTGGGGGTCCTGAAACCAAAACCCTTGGTGTCTGAGTTCCCCTTTCAGGGAGTCATTCAGCCCCGGCATAATGGGGTGGAGGAAGAAGTGCTTTCACAGGGTTAATCACTCATCTCATAGGTTGGATTCCTGCATTATGTCAGCTGTGTGGCCTATAGAGGAGACTGCTAACATGTGAGCTCTGGTTTACATCACTGATGTCGACACATCCAGCTTTGCATTGCTGAAAGAAAAGTCACACTGAGCACAAATGCTCGAACCTGCAGACCAATTACATTGTTACATTGTCTATCTTTTGATTAAAAAGAAACATCTTGGGATGGATGGATGACTGTAATGTCCTTCTAAACTGTCAGACCTTCCTGTTATCTTCTGAAGTGGCACTGGTCACTGCTTCTACAGGCTCTCTAATATCGTTTCTGCTGAATGGTCTGGCATGGTTCTGTAAGCGGCCCATGCAACCGTCCGTACCGCTCCATTCCTGGAGACCCTTCAGTTGTAGATCTATGGGAAAATGAGCAGAGCTACAACAACTGTCCTTTGATCGGGCCAGGAAACGGTTTTCTTCCTGTTTGTTATTGCTGTAGTAGGACGTAGCGTCAGGTGTTTGGGTTTAACCCAACCGGCCCAGTTAAAGTCCAACTGGTGGTGGAAACATTCTCTACAGGACATAAACTATCATACGACCCATAAACTATCATACGACCCGTAAACTATCATACGACCCATAAACTATCATACGACCCGTAAACTATCATACGACCCATAAACTATCATACGTCTCATAAACTATCATACGACCCAAACTATCATACGACCCAAACTATCATACAACCCGTAAACTATCATACGACGCAGGCCGGACCGCTCAGTGGAAACACGGCAAAGACCTTTTCAGGTTTTCTCTCTGGACTTTGGAGGATTGTTTTAACAGATTCAAGCTCAAAGTTCAGGACTGCTGGAAAGTGAGTGATTACTCCGGACCTGACTGCCCTGATGACCAGTTTCAGAGTCGGGATCATCTCCTCCAGGAGGATCTCTGGCGGGAAGCCCCGGTCCTCTAAGACTGGGTCTGCAAGGCCTCCAGTATCTGGAAGACAAACAGCACAAAGTAAACTGACCGCTGGCGGAGACGTTCTCCTGCGGTTGGCACTCTGACCTTCAGAGCTCTGGCGCAGCGTGTAGGCCTTCATCCGGAAGGCGGTCCGGAAGCGTTCGCGGTTACTGAAGCCGGCGGGTTTGGGCTCCTTGGAGGGGCTCTCCTCGATGGACTCGGCGTTAACCGCGGGCTTCCTGACCATCCCCAACGACGGCCTCGCGTTGGAATTACGAACACGTTCCAGCAAACTCACTTTCTGACTGGGGTGGAGGAAAGGAGCAGGACATCAAACCCGTAGTATTTACATTGTGTTATGCTGACAATAATGAACAAGGAGAAAAAGGTGTTGACCACAACCTGCATGCTACGTTGGGATTCCTGCTTCAAACTGAAACATCCTTTTATTTTACATCAGGATCTGCTGGTTCTGCATATCAGAGCTGCATCAGGCTGAAGGGAGCGGCGAAGAACCCAAGGAGATTGGTCCTGTGACAATATTTGGCAGCACAAAGACGCAGCTTTCTGGGTAAAATAAGACTCCTGTGTCCCTTAGAAGAGGCGGGGAGGTGAAGCAGTAACCGGAGCCGCCAGCGGCCCAAACGAGGCCTCTGAAACGTGGGGCGCTCTCAGCGACTTTGCTCCCACAGCGGACACAATATGAGCCTCTATGTGGCCTCAGGGCAGAATAGGGACGGCAGATTACGGCGCTGAGAGGCTGCAGAAAGGGAACGCTTTAAAGGAAGGGGGAGTCTTCTTTCTGAACGCTCCTCGGCGAATAAAGAGCAGAAAATGGGATGTGATTATCCCCAGATCTCTCTAAACGAGGTGACACAACAGCAGGAAAAAACAAGCTCAGATACTCCAAGACCCAAAGTTTGGTGCTTATTTCCAACAACAGGATTAAACTTCATAGAGATAAAAGAAACCACAATAAACCGGGAGGGAGAAGATCTGAAAGGATCTGCTGGCAGCAAGCAGCAAAACGCTCATCCAGCTCTCAGATGGAGGATCATTTTCTGTTCACATTGCAGGGAAAAGATCCCAGATTAGCCACCAAACTGAGGAGAAAAGCTAAAAATCACAAAGAGCCCAAAGCTCCCGGCGCTGCCGCAGTTTCTGGATGAAGTCCACCTCTTCCCTCAAAGCCACAGATAAAGTCCGACCCAGATCCGTCTCCGGGTCTTTGTTCAGGATCGCATGTTTTTAGTTTCTGTGCTCTGAAAATTCATGCAGGTTTTTCCCAGCAGTGACAGAAAATAAAAAACTAACGAGGAGCTGGGAGATTAAACGATGACGGCTGAGGAAGGAGATGGACTCAGAGAGACTTTAAAACCAAAACTCACCGGTCCATTTATCAGAAAATCACCCAATCACTCAGCAGCGACTCAGACGAGTTCAGAACGAGAAAAAAATCAACAGTAAATCTGAACATGTCAGAGACAGAAGTGATTAAAAGCATTTTTATTTTCAGTGTAATTTTGACATTTTATGGGCTGAAGGAATCATTACGGATAAAGGGAAACAATCCTCCTCATTCCTGCCTTCACTCACCGAACCGTCACTCATCAGTCACGACTAATGGACTCACTAATAAGTTCTCAAAAATCCTCAGCTTAATGTTAAAGTCAGAGCGAGAGCGACAGAATGAGTGGCCGTTCAATATCAACTTCTTCCCAGAGTCATTTATCCCAGTCATGCATTAATATACGAAGCTATTTAAAGACAGGCTGGCTGGGATATTTCAGGAAATGTTCATTATTTTCTCTCTTCAGCTGGTGGCCTAATTAAAGTCCTTACTGTAGGCGCAGCATCTCTGCAGGAGCTCAGCGACCTACCTCACCATGGCCTCCAAGGTGTCCTTCCTACCAGACAGAGAGAGAAAGTCACAGAATAAACAAAACCTGGAGGATTACTCAAAAACCTCAAAGTCTTTTAGGAAACATCTAAATAATGAGTTCAGCATCTGACAGGTGAAACACGCAGAACGAACACAGCAAACCGGTCAGTCACTGGCGCAATGAATTAAAACGAGATCAATAATCTCCATTTGGACGATTTTTCCTCTTCTGGACGATAAAATCTTCCCTCTGGCGTTTTGGTCTCAACTAAAACTGTGAAGGAACATTTTGTTTCCAAAGAGTTCATAATTCATTTATTTATTTAGAATATTTAAAATGTCTTCCAGGTCCTGTGTTAAATGCTATGCCATTATTCCCATTACATCACTGGGATCACAGTAACTTCTGGGATTATCTAAACTTTCGCTCCACATTAAAGAGTTTCAGCCTCCAGGGGAAACTTTTCTGCACTAAGCTGAGCTTTAAAATATAAGAATGAATCTGGCAGTTTGGAAGGAAAACATGAAAAGTTTCATTAAAGCTGCATTATGTGACTTTGATGAAGAATATATTTTTATACATTTATAAAAACGGTTGTAACAGTTTTCTGAGACAATCTGAGAAAAGACCGATCTCCTCCCTGAGCTGCTATTGCCTCTGAAGAAATGCACAGAAAGCAGCCAATCACAGTGAGGAGGAGGGGCTTAGCGCTGTTCATCAACCTCGTGTACTCGCTGAGCTAATTGAGGAGAAACAACTTAATGTTACAGGAAAACCGTTTATCCGCTGTCATCTTTGGCTACGCTAACCAGCCTTAGCTTTCATGACAGGCTCTGAGCTGCAGCAGTGATTGACAGCGCTAAGCCCCGCCTCCTGGCTCTTATAGGCTTGATTTTTTCACACATTATGTCTCATAAACTGTCATGACATGGTGACATATCTTAATAAAAAACATTTGTATAAAAGTTGCAACCTGCAGCTTTAAGGCTCTGTGGAGAACAGATGGAGCCTCGTACCTGAAGCAGGGAAGAGAGATGATGGTTTCATAAAATCTCCACGTGGCAATAAGATCTTCCCTGATGGGATTGGTGGAGTAATACCGCCAGGCCGACTGGATTCAACACAGAACAGCTTCAGGATTCTGATGTTACACACGGAACCAGACAGCAGAGGTTCTGCGGTCTCATCTCTGACCTGGATGAGTCCGGCTGCCGGGTGGCGGCGCTTCTCAAAGTGCTTCTGTCTGTGCTGCTCCTGGACCTTCAGAGCCAAACCAGAACCCAGAATCCCCTGCAGCCAGAACCAGAGCGACAGTCAGGCTGCTGCTCCATGAAAACGTTCATAAAAATAATAAAGCGGCTGATCTCATCTGGCCGAACTCTTGAAAATATGTTTAACTTTGTATTGGATTAGTTCAGGCAACAACAGTGAGGATCTGATTCATTGATCAGATGAATCAATGAATCAAATTAATTCATTGATTCATTGATTTTAATTGTTGATGCAGTTGGCTGTAAAAACCACCAGAAAAAGTCCTTCATATTCACCTTTTGTCAATTTAACCTTCATTATCTGCAGCCATGCTAATGATCACAGCTCTACACTCACAGCAGGCAAAGCGAAAAAGGAAACTCCGATCAGAGCGAACGTGCCGGCGAGCAGCCTCCCTGCCCAGGTCTTCGGGGTTTTGTCTCCGTAACCGATGGTGGTCAGCGTGATCTGCAGAAGAGACATAAAATCAGAAACCTGAAAAGGTCACAGATCCACAGCCGTCAGGAAAACGTCTGGCTGGAAGGACGACGGATTTAATGAGGAGAAAATCAAAGGTATCTAAACCCGAAGCCCTCATCACAGCAGAACTTCCACATTATTTCTACTGCGGAGAGAAACTTTGTTCATTACACATCAGATCCATACTTTATTTCACCACTATCACCACCAAAGCTGATCTCATTTCCATGTTCATTGGAGAATCCAGGTTCCTCCAGTGAAATCAAAACCAACATGTGTGCAGTTATTTCAGCAGCAGCGAACGCACCAGCCCCCACCACAGCGCGTCGGCGTACGTATCGAAGTCCTGCTGCTGGGTCTGCGCCGTCGGGTTCTCCTGGTCGGACACGTTGACCGAGCCGTCGTCTTTCTCCACCAGGTAGACCAGGAAGGAGGCCAGGATCAGAGACAGGAAGCCGATGTACCAGGCCGTGATCAGCTCCTGCAGAAACACAGACCGTAAAACCGTCTGTGACAGTTCCATCAGGCCGGTCTGCGCAGACACGCCCAGATGGACACGCCCAGAAGGACACGCCCAGATGGACACGCCCAGAGGGACACGCCCAGAGGGACACGCCCAGAGGGACACACCCAGATGGACACGCAGAGATGGACACGCAGAGATGGACACGCAGAGATGGACATGCTGTCCTTCCTACTGACTGCTTTAACCCGAGGGAAGTGATTAAACCGTCTCTATGCGACAGGTTACGTCTTTAAGATCCATAAATGATGCACAGAGGCAGTCAGCAGAGATTAGCATGCAGATCAATAACTCGATAACAGGGATTAACTGTATTGTATTACATCACTTTAGGACATTTTATGCACCGTTTTAGTGGATGAGATGGATCTCACCAAATCAATAATGGTCAAAATATTTTAAATTGAGTCTTTTTGTAATTCCTGGAAGCTCCTTTAAGTTTTTTCTGTGTTTCCTGTCATTGCTTTCCCCCTGGAGTCTCTCCAGTCGTACCTTACTGTGAGCGTAGATGGCAGAGCCCAGGAGTTTCCACGTGCCGCCTCTCCGGTCCATGCGCAGCATGCGCAGGATCTGCAGGAAGCGCAGGCTGCGCAGCGACGTGGCCAACACGTTGCCCTGGTTACGCACCGCCACCACCGGCACCGAGGCAATCAGCACGAAGATGTCTGGAGCAGAAGGACCAGAGTTTCTGACAGCAGCTTTTCTCTGTCGAGGTAATGAGTTTGACCTCAAGAGATGTTAATCACCGCCAGGACTTGACTAAAAACGGATTTAGTTTGATTCAGACGCTCTTCCATTCACAGCTCCTCTTGAGAAAAGAGCCGCTGAAATCTGCAGAGGTTCTAATTTAAGTCTCAAATAATCCTAAACACAGACGGCAGAAGTGCTGAAACGATAAAGGTTAAAGGTTAAATGATGATGGATTGATATAAACTCTCAGAACGGTCAGCTGCTTCTGAATGTCGTTACGATTCAGAGAAAATCATCTGATTCATTGAAGGTGATCCAGATGAAACTCTGGACTGTTTATATGTTGGTTTTTAGTTTTGCTTTCTTAAACTTTCCGGTGAATTTCAGAGGCGATAAAGTAGTTTAAGACATTAGTCCTTAAAATGTTCTTCGGAGACAGAAGACCGACTTTGTAATCGTCTTTATGTGTCTCTGAAGGTTCAGCTCTGAGGTCGACGTTTCCATCTTGATTTTTGACTTTAATGTTCCTGTTAAACTAAAAGGCGTGAAGAAGCCACAATTCCTGCATTGGAGTATTTTTTAATTTAATTTTCCTAATAAACTGCAGGAAAAATGATTAAATTGAATTTAAACTGTTTTTGTCTGTGCAATTTGATCTTTAAAAATCGATCGAACCCAGAGGAAGTTGTGGTCGTTATCGTCTCCTGGTTTCTGCTCGGAGCTGCCAGGCTGATCAGGCGTTTCGGCTCTTCAGTGGCTGAAGCAGCTCTGGACACACTGAGGATGTTTGATGCCTCCAGCAGCTTTCAGGCGTCCTGACAGCCACAGAAAGTGAAGGACAGCCTCTTCCAGGGGAGGATTTCTGGCCAATTACTGGAAATTTATTCTGAAAAGCTGCTGATTTGTTGAGGGCAGCTGACAAAGCTCCTGTCAGCCTGACTCACTCTGCCTGCTTTCAGCCATTTCGCTGAAATAATCATCATTGTGTTTCTTTGAGCTTTATAAATGACTTCCTGAGCCTTTTAATTTTATCTGTAAAAATTAACATATTTATGATTCCCCCTGCTTACCCAGAATGCACAGCGGTTTGCGGGCGAACTTCAGCCTCCCCCTCCATCCTTTGTAGCGACAGCAGCAACCGGCCGCCCAGATCCTCAGTGCAAACTCTGCTCCGAATATGAAGATGGCAAACGTTTCCTGCAGAGGAGACAGGCTCACTCACTCTGCGTGTGTGTGTGTGTGTGTGTGTGTGTGTGTGTGTGAGTGTGTGTGTATGTGTGTGTGTGCGTGTGTGTGTGCGTGTGTCTGTCTGTGTGTGTGTGTGGAGTCGTTCTCACCAGTATGACCAGCCAGTGTGCAGAATCCTTCTCGTGTTCCCTGAATGTGGTCAGTATGGCCAGAATCAAACATCCCAGAACGATTAGAAACCTGCAGAGAAACGAAACAAACAGCAGATCAGAACAAAACTGATGAGTCAGCAAAACGGTTCGAGAAATTACAAATTATCTGGACGATAAATCAGCATAAAAACAGCAAGAACTATTCAGCCAGACAGCGAGTTTGCTGCTTCTGCCACTAGAGGGCACCGTTTCCTCCGAGAATAAGACTATAGTACAACTAGTTTTGTTTTTTAGACTAAACACAATGAAAGGGAACCAGGAGGTGCAGATTCTGCACGTTGCTGCCTCCTGCTGTCCGCTGTAAAAACACCAATAAATAAAACCGACCGGTTCTTCAAACTGAGATGAAAACCGCGCAGGACGATCAGTTACAGGAACCAAACATCCATCAGTGAAACGATGACGACCAGCTGCAGGGTTACCAGTTTAACCAGCAAACACCAGCCTGAACTACATTCATTTAATGGTTCAATGACAGGCAACAACACGCAGCAAAACAACAAAATGAATGAAAACATGCAGTGAAAAACCAGCAAAGTTTTCCTGGGGATTAATGATGGAACCAAAAACGGTTTTATGGTTCGGCTGAAATCACAAAATTAATGGAAAATATTTTACCAAATTAATAAAAACATACTAATTTATCCCAAAGGGAAGTTAAATATGTGCAGATGGTGATGCATCCATAAAGCTCCTTTTCAGCTCCTCTGGGATTCGGGGTCTTAGTTCAGCGATTAAACAATACAATGTTTCCATGGTTACGCATCATAACAACTGTCCAAAATTAAATAAGCGCAAAAAAACCTTCCAGCTTCAAAGCATCCAAAACCAGAGGGAACAATTTCCCAAACAGTCAGTGAGCGATAAGAGGAACATTCACCCTGAACGGATCCAGGTCCAAAACATCAAAATGATTCACAAATAAACGGAGCGCAGGATCCCATCGGAGCCGTCAGGGCCGTCCTGCAGAGAAACAGCCACCAGGACGCCAAAGGAGAAACACGGAGTTTGGACCGAACCCCGAGACCCGGACAGAAGTAACGGAGCTTTTTGTGCGGGCGGAGCAGAGGACGGACGTCCAGAGGGAAACGCTTCCTGTCCGTCTCTGAGACGACAGCCAGACAAAAAGTCTCAGTTCTGCCTCATCTCAAAGCTCAGCAAGATTTCTGGACCTGTCAGTCACCAAAGCCTGCAGCTACAGTAAATAATGCGGAGGCACTTAAAACGTCCGATCTGAATATTTCTCCTATTAACAGGTTTTCTGTACTTTCAGTCCAGTGAAGTGTAAACACTGCAGAGACCTTCCTGCAACCTGCAGCAGCATGACAGGCTGGCGTAGATTCAAACACAACTGATGAAGATCTGCTTATTGTGACTTTAACAGCTTTATGTCTAGAAAATACAAAGGTAAAGAAAATGATGATTAAATTTACTTTTAAGGGTCAGAAACACAAAAGATAAATTAATTTACACAATCAAATTGGTGAAGATAAGAAAAGTTAAAATCAGCTAAATGAACAAAACAAAGAAATAAAATGAGCTGAGATGATGTGAAGAAGTGCAAAAACTAGGTTAAAACTAAATAAACATGTAAACAGAAATCATAAAAACTAAACTTAAACTCAGCTGTTATTCTAAAATGAGCCAAACTAAAATGGGTAAAAATGAAATTATGTAAAATATTACAACATCTCATTTTAATTTTGTCTATTTATGATCACTGATCGGCTTCGGTTCTCCGGTTCCCGACCGAAAGCAAGAATTACCCAACAGCTTCCTGTGCTTCAGGTCATCGGCTCTATAACTCACTTCACACGTGTTAGCGCCGAGGCCCGGTTCTGATGGGCCCCCGGCCCAGATGGGTCCCTGGAGGATTCCTAACAAACAATTTATGGCTGAGATTCAATAAAGCGAGAGCACACTCTGCATTTCTGACGGATAAATCCCTCAGATTTATGCAAAGGAGAAGAGCAGAGGCGCGGTAACGACTGCAGACGACGTTAAAGAGTGTGACCTTTATTAGAGCCACTGAGGAGGTTTTTACTACAACTCTGGCATGCTGGGAAAAACAGCTGAGGGAAAAAAACAACCAAACTTTTGCTTCATCAGCAACATTTGCTGCTAAACTGACAAAATTAAAACCCCAACAAGCCCAGAGCCTCGCATAATTCTACATTTACTGCTTTAATGACTGCAAAGATTTATGATGATGTGGATATTTTGTCAAAATAATTAAAGGAAATGATTATCCTTTAATTGTGTTTCCTGGATTCAAGCTGTCCTTTTCCAGAGAAAACGCCTCCTAGTGGTCAGTTGGCCTCCCTGTGGGTTTTGATGAATTATGGCTCCGTTTTGCTGGTCAGAGGTTGGAGCTGTTTGACGCGATGCCAGCAGAAAGCGCCGTTCCTCTGACAGCTCAGCGGAGGAGGAATATTCACACTCTGGTCTGAGAGCTGCTGACCCTGCAGGACGGTTTCACTCAACGGCTGGACGAACCGCGAGTCAGGAAGCGATGCAGCTCAGCAGCTGCTGGCGTCACTGACGTGTAATAATGAGAAAAATGCTGCCGAGTCACAAACCAGGAGACTCTCAGACACTCAGAGATAATCATGAAAGATCGCATCAAATGTAAAATCTGTTTCGCTCCGAATTATTCAGTATTTGTGGTATTTGCAACGCAATGTTTCTGATTGCTGTCGGATGATTCACATCAAATCCTCCATTTCAGGCTGGAATAGATTTTATTTCATGTTAAAGCTGTTTCAATAAAGCTGAGGTCGAAACAAAACTAATAACATCACACTGCTTGGCTGTTTTTCTAATTTGTCTTTTTTTTTCTACATTTCTGAAATTAATCTCAAAATTTGAGTTGTTTTCTTTCACACTTTTGACTTTTCTTGATTTTTCTATAAATTTCCTGAAATTCTTTTGGTGTCAAATTACTTTTTTCTATCCTTAACTATCCCATCTTTAGCATCGGTATTTTGTAAAAATATCCAGATGTTTTCCGTCTAAACATCTGGACTTTCAGCTCCTCAAACATTAAGAGGTTGTTTCTAAATCTCTGCCACCAAGAGTTTAATTTCACAAAGCAGAGCTTTTAGACGAACCTGCAGATGCATCAGCTGTTTGAATGACCAACATTTCCCTGTTTCCTCCGCAGGAGAAGCAGACCGACCCCAACGAGCATCTACTGGTTTAACACGTGGAGTCAAAGTGGTTTAAGACGGGCAGGACTGAGTTATTACTTCAGAGAAATGGATGCAGATTCAACCAGCAGACTCCAGAAACAGAGTTTCACCTCTGTTCCTGAGGACGATCAGCCTGATCAATCACTCCTAAAGGACGTCCGTCGCTCATCAATCAGCGGCGTTCCTCCAACTCGCAGCTCATCCATCAATCAGCCGAGTTCGTCTGCCCAACTCTGAAGTTATTAACAGAACCGAAGACGTAATGATGAAACATCACTGGGTGAAAGTGTCTCATGAGGGAAAGGATCTCGCTTTTTCACGAGCTTCTGTCTGTGTTTACAGAAGAAATCAGACGGGTTGACCCGGTTTCTAAGCAGCAACTTATTGTTGCCTGCAGGGAGGGAGAGAGCAACTCCCCGACCAGCTGCCTCAGCTGGAAAATTAGAATAAATGTGAAGCTACCTCAAGCATTAATGACACGAGAAGGAGGTCAGGAAGGAAAATCAGAGCCAAAAATCTGTTTTTCACATTACAAGAAAAGCTAAATGAAAGCATGAAGAGAGCGCTATAGATAGATCAGTTTCTCAATTCCTGCCCTGCATGTTTGAGGAGTTTCCCTTCTGCTAACAAGGTACCAAAACAGCCTCACCCTGATGAAGGTTTTGTCATTTTGCTCCTTCTTGCCACGACTCCACCTGGTTCACTACAAAACGCAGCAGAATCCTGTCAGTACTAAGTTGCATGTATTGTGTTGCCAGAACCACTGTGTCTTTGCTACAGAAGCTCAGAAACAATCCACCAAACCCAGTACTTTATCTTTGGCAACTCGTAATCATTTAAAGTACATTTAGTGCCGAGTTACCTGTGAGTGTTAACAGATACGGAGAGAGGAATGAACCATGGAGTCATCTGCTTCAGGCTCTTCAGCTCATGCAGGTTTTCAGCTGTTTTTGTGCCATAATCTCACATTTAGATGAGACTCTACGTACAGTTGGTACCTTCGACAGTTCCCAGCTGCGTAGTTCAGCGCCAAGCTCTCGTCCGGAGCGAGTTTCCGATGGGCTGGCCTGCCAAAGGCTGGGATTTGTCACCTGAGGGCCCTGGAGGCCGAGGCAGCCGTTACTGGCTTGGCAGGAGGAGGTGTCAGCAATCAGTGTCAGGCGTCCTGCAGAGCTGTTCATTAGCACGAGGACTGCTCTCGCCTCACCGACTCTGACGTCTGTCGCCTTGTCCCTCCGTCTGGCTGATGGAAACGGCTTTGCTTTGTCACATTCAGCAGCTCATTTAGTCTGCAGCAGCGGCATTCAGGCACTAAAAGGTCAACGTGGAGAAGTGGGACTGCTGGACGCAGAGATGTGCTTCAATTCTGGACAACTTATAATTAGCAATTGAGAGATAATTTCCACCCAAAGCTCCTCCGCGATAGAATAACTGGCTGCAGAACCTGAAACTGGTTGCAGGTTGTCTTCGTGGAGCAGATCTGGCACTCGGACTAACTTATGGGATATTTGGAGAATAATTATGGGTTACTTATGGCAGTGTTGCCCAAAGCGCTGGCATCCATCCTGCCTGTTTTAGTGTCAGTCAGATAAGTTTTCAACACATCAGTCAGGAGGTATTTTGCTCTCTGTAAGACCTGAGTAAACGTGAACAGGAGTTTGTAAAATCAGAAAGGGGAACTTCAGGTGCCTCAGATCAGCGAGTCTCCATCGTAACGGGGTTTTGTTGAGTGCAGAGTATTTGGGAAGTGTGTGTGTGCTTGAGAGGAAACATTGTTAGTGTTGTTTATCCTTCTTAATGAAAGTTTTATTCTTTCCAGAGTAATGTGGAGAAGGTGACCATTTTCAAAGTGGCTTACAGTCAGCTCAATTCAAAAATAGCTTATTGATTGTAACTCATTGTCAAACTTTCTACAAAGAGTTCATGGTGTATCTACTGAGTATCGCTGGGTCTTTTATGCTATGTCCTTGGGGTATCACTGGGTTGTCACCTACAGGATGTCCACTGAATAGTTTGGGTTTTTAACAGGTGCTAACAGAGTATCTATAGGTACAGCGTTAAATACGAGGTCTGGTGGTTTGCTGTCTGCTAAAACAATGCAAAACCTTCCCCCATTCATGAAAACTAGCAGGTTGTCTGAATTTACCTGCAGAGAAACATCCAGTTTGTCCCAAACCCAGAGCTGAACGCATCGGGTCTGCATGTTACCGACAGAAACAACCAGAGCCGCTTCATGCCCAGGATCCTTCCTCCCAGCGCAGCGCATGATTATCTGCTTTCCACTCAGTATTGATCGTTTTGTCCTCTGTCATAAATCAATCCCATCTTATTGTTGCAGTAAACAAACTGGTTTTACTGTTTAAACCAACAGCAGTAATCAAACAGATGAAGGCTCTAAAAGGTGATTATGTTCAATATTGTTGCTGATTAAAACTTTACAGGCTTTTATTATTATTATTAAGGTTTGTTAACAGCGCCACCTGCTGTCTGTTGGTCGAGAGTGAAAGCCACTCTAATTCAACCAAAGACATATTTAAAAAAGAAAATAACCTGCTAAATAAAGATCGGATTCTAATGTATGTCTTGTGTTTCGGTTTGATCAAATCGAAAACCTGTCAGGTGAAGGAAGTCGTTCTGGTTCCGGGTCAAACGTCACGTCAGCGTTTCCCCGCTTCCTGTTTCCTCTCTGTGCTAAACGAGCTGCAGCTTCGCTCCATCCTCTCTGCTCCTGCACACGAGATGCTGTCTGCGTCTCCATGGCAACAGCTGCTCACATCCCTCCCGCTCCCCGTCACCATGGCGACACCTGCTCGTCTCCCTCCCCGCTGCCAGGGAACACCGGCTTTACCTCCACTCTCAGTGTCTCCACGGCGACGAGCGCGTGGCAGACGAATCGCACAGCGAGCGGCGCAGCGTGATTGGACGCCTTTCAGAGCGAGTAAACAGAAAATCCTCAGACAGAATCGACAAAAGGCCGTCTGATCGCATGATGTCATCCTTACTTCCAGGAGACTTTATGAAGAAGTAAAGACATAAAAGTATCAAAGAAAACGATTAGAAAACGCAACAAAACTGAAACCTGATGATAAAAACTTCAAGCTATTAAGCAGCATTTACAGCTTGGTCACCTGAAGCAGGTTACAGCAGAGCTCAACCGAAAACATGTCCAGTTTTCACTTCAGCAGCAGAAAATGTTTCAGCTTCTGCCTCCTTCACATCAAACATCAATTTCTGAAAGCTCAAACAGGCTGAATGAAAACTTTTCAACCGCAACAAGAAAAACATTTTCCTGAGCTGCTGGATCTCAGATCAGAGCGAAACGCAAACGGTTCTGGCTCAGAACTGCTGTATGTAAAACTGTAATGAGTTAATCCCGGCCCTGGTTTTCAGATTAGTTTGTTTCTTTGAGCACGTTTCTGTTTCTGAACCAGGATCTTCCAGAAGATCTGGACTCGTCACACGTTTCCTTCCCTGCATGAACAAACGTGCAGCTGCTGTTCAATATTCAGCCTGTCGTTCCCTGAAGATCCATGTTATGATTCATCCAGGCTCTTTGTGAGAACGAGTCACCAAGTTTCCCTGAAATGTTGTTCTGAAAGGTCGGCTGGCTGGTGTTGACCTCCAGCTGACCTGTGTGAGATCTGCTAGCTTACAGAACGCAGTGGATTCAGACGTGTTCTGCATCATTCATGATGCTTCAGCCGAACCCTGATCTGTTCTTTAAACCATGCCTAAACCTGCTGCAGCCTTCGCCTGGATTAGATTAGACGTGTGGTCCATTAACGATGCAGCGCCCAGAACCGTTATCTCGGATCAGACACGTCAGAGAGCTTCGCCTCCTAATGCAGGAGTCTTGTTCTCCGCAGGGAGCGCCGGCGGTGACGTCAGCAGACGGAGACGCAGCGCCGAGGCTCCACCGAATTAAAGCTCAGCCTGTTTCTCTGCTCAGATCCAGGATGGAAAGTTCTACTGGATCTTCTGGTTCTGCTGAACGTCTGGGGTTTTCCTGCTCTGCACCATGAGACAGAAACATGATGACTGATGTGACGCCTCCTCAGACGAATGTTTAAGGGTTGGATTCCTGATTTATAAAGCAGAGCAGTTTATCAGCAGCATAAATCCTGGGATTAGTTGTGATGCTTTTCATCAAATTCTGCTGCCTGGAAACATAAATCTGGACAGATCCAAACGGATCCCATCCAACCCGAACAAAGGCTGTGGAAGCAGAAGAATGGGTCCATGTCTGTGAATGTTTGTTCCATTATTTGCAGTTTTTTCCACAAATGTTGTTCCATAAATCAAAGCTTGAATGGCTGCTGTTGGTTTCTGACCATCATCAGTTTCATAGACCTGCTCATGCATGCAAATGCACGGCTGACCTTGAATGTAAATATATGAATAGAAATGAATAATGAGGCTCTGAAGGTCACTTCTCCCAGTTGGTCACGTGGCTCATCTTCATGATGCTCAGATGTTTTTACGGCCTGGGGGTCGAGGGGTCACTTATTGATGGAGCAGGTGGACGGATCATTAAGCGTCAACGTCTGAATTAAAGGAGGAAGTTTAACCTCAGTTTGAGTATAAACACCTAAAAAGTTTGATATTTAATGGCGTAAATGAGTCGGTCCCAGCGGAGCGAGGAGTTTCCCTCTGATCCTCCTCTGATTAATTAGCCTGAAGTCGCAGCTGCGTCTCTGCTCACCGACAGACGGCTTCATGTTTCTCTGGTTTCATCTTCAGTTCGCTCCTCTGTGAGGAACAGCAGAGCTCACGAAAGACGAGTTTCATTTCATCGCTTTGGTTCTGCATTACAGCTCCACCCGAATCCTTAGCGCTCAAATACTCTGGCTCTGAAGTCTGAGAGCTAAAATAGTCTGGTCACTTTTTATTCATCAATAAATGTACAAACGTTTTGTATGAATGCCATTAATGACATTCATGTGTTTTCTGAATTTTATTTGTAGAGATTAAATTTGCTCGGCTGCAGACAGATCTGAGATCTGAGCGTCACGTTTCATCTGCAGCAGATTCTTGGTCAGCCGCCTGTCAGCTGGGGGTGTCAGTGATGTGACGAGGACAGAGTGGGACTGTGAGGACATGGAGACGTCCAACAGGTCCAACAGACGAGCTCCGTCTGCAGGAATCAGGTCACTGAATGTTTCCTCTGACAAGCAGGATTTTACTGCAGATTAATCCAACTAAGAAATATTAAATCACTAAATCTCACAGCCTCCACAGACCACATGCAGCAGGTGAAGGTCATGAGAGGTCAGTTAGTAAAACACTGAACCAGTAAGACTGCTTGAAGGAGAACATCTCTCCTCTCTAAAAACAAGATGGCTGCCGGACCTGCTTTACAAACCAACAAGAATAATTTCATTTGTTTGGCCATAAAGGACAACAAACCAAACAGCATATCAGTACAAACTCCTCCAAAGCATGGTGGAGGAGGGATCATGATGTGGGATTGGGAGGAAGCATTTTGTCCTCTAACTGGGAAGAATCGTGAGGCGTTATGGGGACCATTGGATGTGTTTTTATTCACATTCTGAAGAACCGCACAGAAGGTTGATGGAAACAGACAAATTCAAAATGATTTCCTCAATTTAACAAAAAAGATTTTACGATTCCTTGAGTTGAGATTTGACTTTTCTGAAAAGGTTGAAGAATTAAAAGGGAAACGCGTGATGTAGCGAACGCTGCCCCTGCTGGCGGGTCTGAGCCTCAGCAGAGGGCCGGCCCTCCGGATCACCACTAGCTTCAAATATTTACTCAAAATCTGCATGACGGCCGGGTGGAAACATGGTTACTATGGCAACAACCCGAGGCGATGACGTCACGTTGAAATCAAAGGAATTTCCTCTCAGAACCGCCATTCCTCCATCACTGGGATCACTGGTCTGTTTCTCTCCGGTGACTCAGCTTGTTAAGTTGCTGCATCACAGATTGATGATGATGATGATTGTTGTCCAACATCTAATCAGGCCGTTTTGTCATTTTCCCCTCCATCCTTCCTTCAGAGCGACGCACTGCTGCGTTTGGCATTTTAGTTTCCATGGCGACAGGAAACCTTTCGGCCTTCTTCCTCCCATCATCATTTTGGATCTGCTCAGCACGCAGCGAGTGAAAACGGTAATCAGAGGAGAGGAAGCCGACGTTCAGCAGCTTCTGCGCTTTGTTCTGATGAATTCTCCTGAAACTCCGGCTGCGTTCTGCGTCACAGTTCCCAGTTTGACGTTTTATTTTTCTGCTGCTTTGTAAATATGGAGGACAAAGTTTCTTACTCTGCTTTCCTGCAGGATTATTTTCCTTCGATCACCAACAAGAATCCAGATGTAAAGTGATTCTTTAAGATGAAATCTAAAACCCAGAGGATGAAAACGACTGAAGCGATGTGAAGATTTTGTGTCATTTCAAATTTCAGAAACAAGTATTGGATTTACATCCCTTCCTTATCTGCAATCACATTGTCCAAATCCAACAGAACCGAACCTCAAGTGATTCAAAAGCCTTTAAAAACAATATAGACTAAAATTATGTTTCTACTTCGGCTCTTTTCTTTGACAGATGAACGCAATCAGTCATTTCTTCAAGTTATTGTTTCAATCTTTGACAGATATGAAGCTATTATACAGATTAAGATCATTAAAGTTCATGTTTCCACATTTTATTCATATTTGTAAAAATTAGAGTTAGGACTTTAACGCATTTGTTTCCATTAATAAATGACAGATTTATATGTGTTGACATTTTTAACAGTTAATTGCATTTTGCCAGTGGAACCTTTGTGCTCATGTTTCTGGTACGGCCGTAAATCTGACGCACAGGCAGTGATGGACGATGAAGCCACTTAAACCCATCTGAAGGAAAACACTACCGCTGTGTTCAACTTGAGCTAAGCAGTTAGCCTAGCAGCGAAGCTATTAAAAGCTAAAATAGCATTTCTGTAGCAGCTAATGCTAACGTTAGCATCCACATTTCTAAAGAAGCTCAATGAATCAAGACTTTCTGAAATGTTGAATGGAGAGAATTACACTTTGCTCCAACATGTTGAAGAACAGATTAAAAACCAAAACTAACTTTGTTTTAGTTTTTTTGTAAATTTTGAATTTCTCTCAGAGGAAACATGAACTTTTCCAGCGTTCTCCATCGGCGCCTCCAGGTTTCCTGGATCCCAGAGCTGCTCCAGAACAGAACCGTCTCGGCAGCACTGCGAGACTGCAGCACTGCAGAAACGCAGAAATGCAGTTTCTGTGTTTCTGTCCCAGGTCCGGCTGAACATCCATCCAGAGCTTTTAAACCTGTCAGTCTGAGTCATTGGACTATTTAAGCTGCAGCTGTCCTGCAGGTCTCCTGCTGCAGGCCGTATTTCACACTGTAAGCTGACTTTATTGCACCTGCAGAACCATGAGGCTGCAGCAGCGCCTCTCATTGTGCCTCAGAGAGGCAACATTTAGTTTTTCTATACGCAGCGACGCCGGATCATTACTTGAGCTGTAAACGAGCCGCAGCAGAGAGACGGAGGTCTTAGCAGTGCAGCTCTGGAGGAGCTTGTTAAATTGACTTCCTGTCACCTGGATTGATCGTCGTGGGCTGATCCTGCTGGTCGGATCTCTGGGTCGGAGTGTCTCAGGTGTTTCAGTGCAGAAGCAGTTTCTGTGTTTAGTCATGGCTCTTTGGCAGATTTAGTAGATTTTATGCGACTGAAGCTAAGTAACATGAAAACACAACATGTGCTGAAACAAGTTACATACAAGTTGCTCCTCTGCAAGAGGGACCAGAGAAATGGATGCACCTCAGAGGTGACTGAAGATAATCAGGATAAAAAGACAGAAACACATTAGAGTCACATGATTTGGACACCAGGAGCATCACTGCCGTCTCCTCTTATATTACGGTGTTAAAACTACAGCACGGTAAAATAAATCACTGTCAGAAATAACACGGCTGAATAACTTCTCAGACTCGGCGTCATTACAAAACCCAGAACAGCACAAGCAACACAAAGTTCGGCACATTAATCTCACATCCTATCCAAATTAACCTGGTTGTTTTTCTTTTTGCTTCAGATTTTTATGATGCTCATCTCAAGTTTCTACCTCTTTTACACCGGCCCTGCACACCGGCTGCATTCACACCGGCCATGCAGAACATCTGATCCTTGACAACTGGAGAGCAGGACTGAGGAAAACCCAAACTAAACTGCCTGGGTCCAACATCACCAGGTCAGAACCAGATATGAATGTCTGAAAGCCAGGCCCCCAAACTGGGCGGAGCCCAGAGACCCTGAGAGGCGTGGCCAAGTGTGGAGTTGAGTGGAAAAAGGTCAAGACAAAAGACCAACTCAACGCCTCTGCAGACCCATCGAGTGACTTTTATCCAAAACCGCCAACAAATCTAGAGACTTTTTCTGTTTTCTGCCGACTATTCTCTGCTGTGTCCGGAATAAGCAGTGGTACAACCCTAAACAACACATCTAGTCAGTTTATCAGTAAAATAAAGCAGATCTAGAGGTGAATTCTGTATCATTTAATATTTCACAGTAATATTTACCCATTTCTGCGGTGGATGATGCTCCAACAGCTAAATAACATTCCAAATGTCTGAGAAACAGAAAAATAATATTCCTCATTTTGAGCAGAAAAATTATTCAGATTAAATATGAATATATTTGGTTTCCACACACTGGTGTGATGAAGACCTGCTGGTTACCAGTCCCAGTGATTATTTTAAATATATGAGTCACTTAACTGTAAAAATAAAATACTATCCGTGTTTTCATATTAAGTGTATAATTGCATGTAATTAAATCCATCAGTGTTCTTATTTCTGAGATAAATTAATATTTTCTGCTCCAACTTGTGCATGTAAATGCATTTCTGTCTCCTCATGGAGAACTCTGCAGGTTTTCCCGCCTATTTAAAGGAGACATTTCAGGACAGTTTGAGATAAACGCTCATTATCTGGGCCACGTTTTGGCAGCACTCTGTGACGCCACCGGCAGCGTCTGTCCAGGAAAACGCTTCCACAGCCATCGATGCGACATGCTGAGCTGGTCCGAGTCCTCCAGGGACAAACCGCGTCCAACCGGAGACGGAAGACACGGATCCAACTTTCAGAATGACAGAATAATCGGCTCTGACTGTCGATGGAAAAATAGGTCAAACAAGCAGAAAAATGCTGAAATGGCTCCAGTTTTTGGTGAATAGCAACCTAAAAATACAACAAGTCTGCAGTTATTTTCAATAGTAAATCAGAAAATGTCAGAAAACAGAGCAGGAAAAAACATACGGCTATTTTATTACCATAAAGTTTTCTTCCTTTTGTACCCATTTTTTCAAACTGGTGGTGAATCTCATTAAACCTAATATTTTCTTAAGACCTTGAACTCCTCTGATGGTGGTTAACAAAGGAAACACAAAACATCCAGAAGAGGTTGGAACAAAACGACCAAAACTACGATAGAAAGGATGAAGAAGTGAAATTAATGACTGAAAGTCATAAAAATTAGTTTTTTAACCACCTTTACATCAGTGTTTGTTAATCCTGTGGGTCCGATGCCGTAGGCTGCATTTCCACCTGTCCTGTTCGGTCCGCTTGAACCCAACTCCAGCCTTTTGCTAGAAAGTCTGGTTCGTTTGGGGAGGTGTGAAAGCGAAATCAAACTCTGGGTCTCCTATAAACTTCAATCTGGGTTCAGTTGAAACAGATTCTGGATCGGTTCAAGTGAACACCAAGCGGACCAGAAACCGCTCCAAAAGCAGGAAGTGGACAACAGCACAGGGCATTCTGGGTAAATACAACCAAAACAAACACGTTAGCCTAGCACTAGCGGACGAAATGGGTCGTGTTTTCTTTGCCAAAGACAAAAGAGAAATCCTCCAACCACTAAAATCTGATGCCACTCCATTTTTGTTTCCATTTCATCAAGAAGGAAGTTGTGCTCAGTCTTTTTCAGAACCGATTCAGAACCATTTCTACTCAAATAGACCAGAAGTTAGAACTGGAATATCTTTCAGGCTCCCAGTACAGCGTGTTTAAAGAACCAGAGCCGTAAGACGTGAGCAGAGAGGAATCAAAGGCTGCAGCCGACATGGGAGGCGCTGCCCAACCGCTGGATTTATGCTATGCTAAATCTGCACAGAAAAAAAGCTCAGTTATTATAAATCCTTGTTATTTTTGGAAAATACAGATCTCATTTCCTTTCTTTACATCTTCCTCATCTTTCTCCCTCCTGTGTGACCACACTTTTAGTCGTCCGTTTGTTAAAAATCCCCTTTTCCTCTTCAGGAAAGTGAGCGGGCAGATAAAGGAGCTCAGTGTTCGGATCAAACTGCTAACTTCCAGAACCAGCAGCTTTGGCTCGGGAACCGCCCGAGGTCCGGTGCTAATTAATCCGGAGATCCTTCTGCTGGCTCAGAGTCCGCGTTTCTCGCCAGGAGTCCTGCCCTCCTCCAAATCCGCTCCTCCTTTTCTCCTCTAACAGTTAAAATCGGAAGTGCAGGTTTCACAGGGTGACTTTGACACACTTTATTACATCTCATTACCTACTTTTATTCAAACTGATTTAATCTGGCTCTAGCTTTACTCAACTGGAATCAGACCAATAATGCTTCTTTATGCCCTGAACTCCTATTGAAAATGAGAAGCAGTGAAGCGGTTTTCACAGGATGATCGAAGTCTGGCTGGGAGCCGTTGCAGCAGAGGATCCTCATCCTGAGGGCACATCAGTGTTCTGACGTGAACACAGACTTTCTGAGCTACGTTTAATTAACTAAGGCTGTTTGTTTCCAACTAATTACTCAGCAGGACTTCAGCCGCAGTGCACAGAAAAACTGGAAGGTTTTCAGGATCAAAGATCAACTTGAAAGGCTGCCACTGACCTCTGCAGGTCGTACTGGAACAACTTCCTGCTTGTTTATTTATTTATTTAGGAGCAGATGTCCTTTACTTTTATTTCCTTCTTTCTCTTTAAAGCTTTTATTTATACATTGAGTGAAAGTCGCATCGCTCTGCTTGTGAACGTAAACTTGTTGACACTCATGACCATTCTGGTTTCCACACCGTCTCATTTACAATCAGAAAGTCGGCTATCAACTGAAGACCATTTCCAGGATTAAAACACCAACATCTCAGCAAGATCTAGAAACTCATCCTTGCATTTATCTTTAGTCCATTGATGTCTGCAAGCATCTTTATAAATCTGCCTAAAAATATCCGACACCTGCAGGTGATCCAAATCGCTGCTGCTGGCGTTCTGACTAAAAGCAGGAAGACTGATCACATCCCCCAGGTCTAAAGTCCTTACACTGAGAGAAGAGACTTTAAAATGCTGTTGCTGGTTAATAAACCACTGACACCAAACTACATACTGTATCTGCTGGAGTTGTATGAATCTTCCAGACCTCCCTGGTCTTTTGGTTCTGGTTCTTGTCCCCTAGAACCAGAACCAGATATGGAGAAGCAGAATTCAGCTTCTGTCTACTACAAATCTAGAATAAACCTGAAGACAAATGGAAAACAGCCAAAACTCTGAGTTCCTTTAAATCCTGGCTAAAAACCCACCTGTGTGTAGCTGCTTGTGATTAACCAGATCTGGAACAGTTGACCAAATGTAATGTCTTCATTTGCACAACTATTGATTACATGTTGTGTTTGTGATTTTTTGGTTTTCAAGATGTAAAGCATGTTATTCAAGGGAATAAATCCAGAGAGAAAGAACAGCAGACATTTATTTTTCTGATCTACAGCCAAAGTATTTAATAGAAACAGCATCAGTTCTAGTTGTTTCAGTTTCTTGAACAGCAGAGAAGTTTAGATTTTCATGTGGAGAAATGGACAACACAGACAATGACATTTAAACCAGAAAAACAAAGAATAGCAGAACAAGAAGAACAATGAATCCTGACCAACAATCAGAGAAAATCTACTTGGATTTACAGAACTCTGCAGCGTCTCCTATCCAGCGAAACCAAACTCCAGCATGTAGCGGCTCAGTGAATCTGGTCTGGACTCTGTGGATCAGAGTCATGGTTTTAGAGACGCTGTAGAAGGACAGAATACCTGCTGTGTGATCCAGGTACACTCCCACTCTGGAGGAAGCTGGACCTGAGACGGAGCTCCAGATGTTGTTGTGACCAAATTGATAACCATCTGAGTAACAATTTATAGCCCAAGATTTGTCATTACCTCCAAATCCACATTCATTCCCACCTCCTGCTCTGATGATATTCTTGTATGCGACGGCTACAAAAACTCTTCCTCTCCACTCCACCTCCCAGTAACAACGACCAGTCAGACTCTCTCTACTCAGAACCTGCCAGTAATCAGTGAATCTGTCTGGATGACTAGGATAAGACTCAGTTTGACCCATCGCTGTCACCTTCCTGTTCCCTTCTGACAGAACCAGCTTTTTGTGAGCCGTGTTTGGATCCAATGTGATTTTACATGAATATCTCAAGAATTCAGCTCTGCTCTTTGGTTCTGGTTCTGACAGCAGAACATCCACCTCAGTGACCATCAGTGAGATGTTTGTCCATGAGTCTCTCAGGACGTCCTGCAGTTTCTCTCTGAGCTCTGACACAGCTGCTGCCACGTCCTCAAAGTGTCTCAGAGGACGGATGTTGATGCTGGATGAGTGTGTGGACTCACTGAGTGCTGGCAGTGAGGGGTAGTTGAGGAGAAACTGGTTGTGATCCTCTGTGTGTGAGAGCTGCTGCAGCTCAGCGTCTTTCCTCTTCAGCTCAGTGATCTCCTGCTGCAGCTTCTCCTGAACATCTTTGACTCGACTCACTTCAGTTTCCTGCTGGGATCTGATCTGCTGCTTCACATCAGAGCTTCTTTCCTGGAGGAGACGGATCAGCTCAGTGAAGATCTCCTCACTGTCCTCCACTGTTTTATCAGCAGAGCGATTGATGGCCTCCACCTCCTGTTGAAGCAGCTTCACATCTTCCTCTCTGTCCTGGATTCTCTGCTGGATGTTTCCTCGTCTCTCCTCCAGCTCTCTCTGCCTCTCAGCTCTTTCTGCTGCAGCTGACACTGTGTTGTGGCCTTTATGTTCATCCAGTAAACAGAAAGCACAGATGCACTTCTGATCAGTGCGGCAGAACATCTTCATCACCTCATCATGCTTAGAGCAGATGTTCTCCTGCAGGTTCTTGTTCGGCTCCACCAGCTTGTGATTCTTTAGTCCAGGGACATCAAGGTGAGATTGGAGGTGATTCTTACAGAAGGAGACTAAACAAACCAGACAGGACTTGATGGCTTTCAGTTTTCTCCCAGTGCAGAAATCACAGGCCACATCTTCAGGTCCAGCATAGCGGTGGTCAGCAGGAGCAGCTTGGAGTCCAGTCTTCTTCAGCTGCTCCACTAAAGCTCCTAGCACGGTGCTCTTCTTCAGTACAGGCTTTGGTGTGAATGTCTCCCTGCACTGAGGGCAGCTGTGGATCCCTTTCTGATCCTCTTTATCCCAGTGGGACTTAATGCAATTCATGCAGTAACTGTGTCCGCAGGGAATCGTCACCGGATCCTTCAGTAGATCCAAACAGATCGAACAGGAGAAAGTTTCTTGGTCCAGCTGATTCTGCTCCATTTCTGCTCTCAGTCACAGCGACTGTGTGAGTTTCACTTCCTCGGACCAAAAACACAGCTGAGCTCTGATCTACGAATCATGTGTCAGTGCAGGGAAGCAGCAGCCAATCAGCTTTCACCTTCAGCAGCTGTTGGCTCCCCCAGCTTCAAGGTGTGTTTGAGCAGGAAGAAGACAGAGGAATATCTGGCTTTGATTCCAGGAATAAGAGGGCTCAAAGTGACAGGGTTTAATGATTAACCGTCTTCACAAGTTTTCTGTTCAAAACACCAAACTACAAACAACATTAGCGAATAATGTTCACTAATGATATTGAATGGGAATGGAAGGTCGAGTTCAAACCTTATTACGAAATTAGAAGATAAAACAGGGACAAGATAATGTAATTGATATGTATTTTTCAAAGACGTGCCCTGAGGCAAGTTAATATGTCAACTCCAGGAAATGATAAGCTCTCTTATATAATGAGAAGAGAACTTGGTGAATATCCAAAGTCAATCTAATTGGATCTGATCAATAAAGCATGGGAATGTCAAACACTGCCTGAAAGTTAGATAGAGGGAGTAGTGGTACAAAGTCCAAAACCAAGGGAATATTTGTACAAATCCAGGAAATTATAGGTCCACAGACTTCCTGTCTGCGAAAACTAAGAAGAAAATGATATATGAAAGATTAAGGTAAATGAAGTTATATTTAAGAAATACCCAAGTTCTGAATTTGAAAAGGTGAGAAGAGAGAGGAAATAGATCTATAGTTTGTTGCCGTTTCCATTGAAAACATTTCCCTCTGTTATAGTTACTGATAAACAGCTAAATACCCCCTGCTGTTTCCACTGGATTCCAGACAGGAAGCAGCAGCCAGGTGCTGTTGTTGATTATCTGATCACCAATATAGTCAGCGACTCGGCGTCGATTAATGAAAGGCTGAACCAGTACGGCAGTTTGGAAGTGTTCAAGGCGAAGGCCTTGGTTGAGAAGAACCAGCAGATTAGTAGAAACCCATCATACCAGCTGATGAGCATGGTGGAGGAGGGCAGGTGATGTGGGATTGTTTCACAGCCACAGGTCCTGGGTACCTCAGACTCAATAAGGCTGCGTTCACACAGCAGGTCCTGGTGCTCAGTTCAGATTTTTATCAAGAGTTTTTGTGGTCGTTCGTACAATAAAATGCCACTGCAATCCGTCTTGGGTATGAATGATTTACAACCCTAAAGGATCGATTCTACAGTTATTCAGCATCGGGAGCAGACAGCATCATCACAACCATTGCTTCCTTCAGATTCATTTGGCCTCTTCTGGTACCAAATTATGACGCATGTTGGATAAAATGCAACATGGCTGACTCACTGCAGACGCTTATAGATACGCATCTGATTTAGAAGTGGAAGTGGCACGAATTTGATTGTCTTTTGGGTGAAGAGATAGGAAATGGGTCATTCAGACTGCCATGAAAATAAAGTTGGCTTTGGGTGACATTTGTGAACGTTGCTTTGTGAACGTTGCAACCAGGATTTCCTCTGAATGCCAAAGTATTCCAGAAACTTGACCCAAACTCGTCACCAACTGGACTGATTCCAACAGCAGCAGATTTACATAAGAGAAAAAAGAAGGTGTTGCAATGGCCTAGTCAAAGTTTGGAGCTGAGATAGAGTTCTCCAGAAGCAAACAGCTGACTTCATTTGCAGTTGCCTTTTCTTCCAGTAACGTTTTGTTCTTCAGTTTCTTTCTGATTGAACACGTTTCATATTTCGGGCCTCAAGTCTTCATTTTAAACTACAACGTCTTTATTCAGATTTTTAAAAGTGTTGCTTTTGTTTTCCTCCTCTGCTTCAGGAACAGTTGGCGTCTCTACGCGGGTAAATCTGCAGCATCATGCTGTCACTAAATCCCACGTCCACAGATAATCTGAGTGTGAAACAAACTGTTGTTTTCAGAGCCGAGATTTCCAGGATCCACAGTGATCCTCTGCAGCTCTGCAACCTGCTGCAGCAAACGCTGCCGAGTGTTTTAGCTGGGGTTGCCTAGCAACTGGGACTCGGCTGTGTCATCATGTTGTTGCAGAAGCACAAAACACACTCATTACAGACAAACACACACACATCTTGATCCGAGCCGTCACACCCACCAACCTGCTAAATATAGGCAGGCATCGATGCAGTCAGCAAACCGGCGGCGTCTCAGGGGAAAACATCGGGTCACGGTTCTGTTTAATGCGTGAACTCGGTGTCATTCTTTTACTTCAACTGTTTACAGCAACAAGGTGCTCTGATCACCTGAAAGACCAAACATTCAGGCTGATTTCAGGCTGAAATGAGGCGATTATGTACAATAACCACTGGAACTGGTCCGAATCACAGAGGTGGTGGGACTGGTGCTGACCCAGCAGGACGAAAGAGAAGAAGACGGCCTTATCAGCCGTTCACAGGTGCTTCAGCTCGGGGAGGAGGACAAGAAAACTGAAACACTGCCGATAAAGACTTGGATCTGCAGGAAAATCTCAGCTTTTCTGTTTACAAAGACAAAAAGCTACAAAAGGAAAAATTTACTGGAGTCAGAAAACTTGAGCTCATTCATAAGTGAGTTTTTTTTATTCATGTTGATGACTGATTTACATTTAGAGTACAGAAAACACCTGACCTCTTCCTCTGAGGTGAACCGAGTCTCTGAGAATCCTCCATTACGTCTTACCTGGGCTGTGATTGGCTGGATAATAAACCTTCTGATGCAGGAATCAGGAAGTTGAGGCATCCATCCTTGACTGGCACCAGATTCTCAGATTACGTCCAACCTTAGAGTTCCCCAGAGGGGCAATGTTGCTGAGGCTGAGCTCAGCGAAGCTCCAGGCCTGGAGGCTCAACGCCAGGCGCCTGCTAACCAGCTCCCCCCTCCGAACGCAGGATGGGGCCTCCGTCTCCCTAATCCTGGCAACGTGGCGGCGAGCCGCTTGCCTTACCTTCAGTTTATACTTGGCAGCTAATAGTGACGTCGCTCTGCTTTTTACCAAACATCAACAAAAAACACAACTCTGTTGTGTGTGAGCCACCTTTGCATGATCCATCGTCTTCCACCTGTTTGATGTTAGGAACAAATCTGAAGAAAAACACAGATTTTACTTTCTCCACTGGCTGGATCTTCCTTCTCTTCTAAGCCGATCCCAGGTGATCCTAGTTCCCACTGGGATCGCCTTTCCACAGTCCAGGTACTGATGAGAACAATCGGACTTCCAAACGGACCACAGGTCTGAACTGAGTCGTTCACAATGTCATTAAGATGTTGAGTCTTCCGCTTTCTGAATGTTAAACAATAAATTTGGTCAAAACAAATGACAGATTGAACTCATTCTTGGCGAAAGGGCTTTTTAGAAAAGTTGCAAGATTTCATGTATTAATGATAATGATGAACAGCAACTAAACCAAACACAGACAGCAAAGATGTTCAAATACTGCTTCATCTTAGAAAACATCTGCTTGGGTCCATTGCTTCGCCTGGAATCCCCTTCATGCCAATGCAATCATACACTAAACTCATAAGGCTTTTTCTATGCTAGTTAATATGGTGAAACCAAACTCTGCCAAGCATATTCCAACTAGTCCAAAAAATACAGAAAAGAATATAAAAAAGGCTGCCAGCAGTAAATGTGTGAGTTGGCGGCTTTGGAAGAGGGAAAACAAAAAAAGTGGGGCGAGAGGCAGAAATAAAAGGCTGGCGGGAGACGAGAAAGGAACATAGAAGCAGAAATAACTGACAGCTGGTGGCAGGGAGCTGAGAGCACGGCAACAAGAGGCTGATAAAAGAGCAGAGTCGACCGCATCCCTGAGAAAATAGTTCAAACAACGGCCCTGAAGAACAGCAACAAAAGAGAAGTAGGTCTCACAGACACGTTGCTACTTCGCCCTTATGTTTATCAAGTATCTATGGATGAAAGCAGAGGAGCACTCTGCACCTGGACTTTACCTTCATATGAAACCAGAGCAGAGGCTGATTGGCAGCAGCAGCTGGGTGGACAACCGATGGAGTGTTTGAGGAGGACAAACACAGACAGAGATGTGAAGCCTGTGATCAATAATTCAGAAGCCAGGGACGGCTGGAAAATGTCAGGCGGCTCTGCGTTTTCACACCACTATGAACAGTCTGCAGGTCTGTCAGGTTGAAAGCAGGGATGCCTGGAGCAAACCTCCAGCACCGTTTCCCTGCTAGGGGAAGGTCACGCTGGATTTTATTAGCGCTCTGTGGCCAGAATATCTTACAGTTGTGGGTTTGATTCCAGTTTCCCTCCTGGAACATATCAATATGCCTTTTGCTGCAGCAGCTGAAGCCAAATTACCCACCAATCTGCATTCTGATGCCTGAAAGATGCTAATTTCTGAGTGTCAGTCCAGCTACCATTTAGTGGGGCTAAAAAGGACCGGACAACTAATGACAATCATTAACTTGTGCGAGATCAAATCGGGATTTTATAAATGTAAATGCTCCAAAATGTTAAAAAGATCCATTATCTGTGGAGCTTATCTTATGATAGGCATAAAAATTAGGACTACATTGTATGGAAAAATTTGCAAGGTAAATAATGTTGGTGTGATCTTTAGCATTTTGACAATTTAATTTGTGCTAGTGTGAGATTTTTCTGCCATGAGACTCGGTCTGACTGGCAAACATGGCGTTATGTAATCAGTAACACATCACTTAGTAACAGGTGACATGGATAAAAGAAAGTGTTAACTACTGGAAATATTACATTTGCTTTAGTTCAGGAAATCTTAGGAAGGCCACACATAGTATTAGAAACATGTTATATTCAAAAGACACAAAAGAAATGTGTGCACCTCGATTGCCCAAAATAAAAGTTTGGTCCTGATCTTTAGTTGTCTTGTTATATGCCAGTCTGTCAGTGTAAGGTTGGTAAATCCCATCCCAGTGATCTGTGAATGCAGTGCAGTTTGTCCTACCACCCTGGGCTATCAGTCGGTGCTGTTCTAATGGCCAGCGGGTCGCCATCCATGAATGGAGCATCTAAAGTCTTCAACCTGGTGGATCCAGGCTCACGTCTCAGATCTCTGGTCCTCCAGATCCGGAAAATAACAAACTGACCTATGCATAATGTCAGAGCTTTATCACACTCATGCTTTATGAAAAACCAGAACAACTAACTGCATGAAATGAAACTGAAACGTCACTTTACTCAGATTTTACTTACACTTCTGTTGTAGTTTATTTATTCACATTAAATTTTACCAATATGAATTACTATCATCCAGTTAATACAGAAAAAAACAGCTAAAGGTCATAAAACACAACACGACTACTAATATATAAAACAAAGAACAGTGCAAAAATACTTTTAGCCAGATAGTCTGAGTAATTATAGACTTGCCCATTTTATTTAACTCACGGAGTCAACATGCTAACTGTTTTAGCTTAGCTCAATGGAGTTTACAATAGTCCAAATTAGCATAGCGGCTAACGGGTTCGCGAGGTCGATGTTAACCCGCCAATCCAATTCTAGATTAGGCAGGAAAACTACTGTCAGCTACAACAAGTACAGAGACTCCTCACAAGGTTTACCTCACGACCTCAGTATGAAACACCAATAAATATCAGAAAATACAAGCTAGCTTAATGAACGGATTCAGAAACTTACGAGGTTAGCTCGCTTCTCTCGTCACAGCAACGCTGCTATTAACTAGCATAGCGCAGGCTAAACCAAGCTGGGGGCGGGACAAGCGATGTGATTGGCTTAGGCTCTTCTTCTTTTCAGAGCAGTTCGCAAGCAACATTTGCATGTGCATTACCGCCATCTACTGGAACAAAATGTGAAAGAATACATATGAAACAGATTTTAAAACTAGACAAAAAACAAATAAAAAACAATACATAGAAAACAAAAGGAAATTATATTGTGATTGGCTGAGGTTGCCTGAAACTACTTAGTCTATTTGTTGATAAATTCTGTAAGATGCACAATCATAAATTGTTATTCTGAGTAAAACATTAGTTTTTATCACACACTTATAAAATGAATGGACTTTTAAATATTTACATTTCTGGTAGCTATATTTCATTATATAAAACAGTTTAAAATTTCCTTTTTTTGTTAACAGTAAACAAAGTGAAAAATTTTTGTTTTTGAAATATGTTCCTCACAAAAAACATATGGATCAGAAAGTCAGACCTTAAAAAACTATAAATCTGTCTGAACCAGTTAAAGTCTGATCGTTGTTAATCACTGAGCAGTTAGAAACTCCCGCTGGTCGTCCAGAAACACAAATATGTTTTAGATACATTTGATCAACAGAAATAAAAACAGATTTTTTTCAGGTTTTGGAAAACTGTGTCTGCTGCATTATTTAAGTCATTTAAGGTTTTAGATTAGCAAGTTAATTTCTAAAAACTAAAATAAATCTTCTTTACTTGTGTTTAGAAAAACCCTAAATGTTTAGTCTGTCCATATCGGCCATCCTGCAGTCGGTTCGGTGTTCGGGTGTGGCCCTGTTTTTATTTAGTGCCTAATGTTGTTCTGCTGGGTCCATTATGTGGCTAAGAAAAACATCTGCACGTTCCAGAGCCCAAATGTTTTCCAGATCTAATTAGGCCTTAAATAATCCCTTTATGGTAGGAGGAGTTATCTGCCTGATCTTCTTCAGAGCTGCTCATCCATCATGCAGCTGGTTAGTGAGCATCAGGATCCATCAGGAGGAAGGAGAACCAGGAGAACCAGGAGAACCAGGGGAACCAGGAGAACCAGGAGAACCAGGGGAACTAGGAGAACCAGGAGAACCAGGAGAACCAGGAGAACCAGGGGAACTAGGAGAACCAGGAGAACCAGGGGAACTAGGAGAACCAGGAGAACCAGGAGAACCAGGAGAACCAGGAGAACCAGGGGAACTAGGAGAACCAGGAGAACCAGGGGAACCAGGGGAACCAGGAGAACCAGGAGAACCAGGGGAACCAGGAGAACCCGCCTCACTGATGGCTTTGCTTTTAATTAAGACTTTCACTTGAAAATTAAAGTGTTTAGTTGAATAAAAATTAAAAAGTTCTATTCAAAAACTCTTTCAAGTTTTTGAATAGATTTAAGATTTCTCATGGGTTTAAATAAAGTAAAACTACCTACATTTGGAAACAAACAGTAACACATAATATTATTATGGAAGAGACTTTATTTCTGCATGAAACGGCTGATGAATCGCTTGAACTGCCAAACATTCAGGGTGCAGAGAGAAAGAGTCCTGAAGGTTCCTCTGTCCCAAATCCCCATCAGTCCAAACGTCTCTCCGTCCAGGAAACTCCTGAGATTCCCTAACAACTCCACCTTTTCCCATTAAGAACCAGAACCAGATCTACACTGGTCCAAATGCCAAACTGCTGCTGGATCTTTGCACTTTCATGACCACAAACTGGTTCCAGTATAAACTGCATCTTTCCAAACACAAACAGAGTAAAGAGCCACAATGTCACCAGCTGCAAAACGTTGTCAATATTGCACTAAAAAAACAACGACACAATTTTACAACTGCATTGTTCTATTAAATAAGAAACACAATTGAAATCAGGTCATTACACACACAGCAGCTTCTACCACTTCCTGTCTTCTTCCTGAAACGTCTGGTTGTTGTTCATGTGTTTCCAGATTTATAAAATGAACTTCCACCTCATCAGAACATGAAACTGTTGGACTCGCGTTGGTCTCCATCATCTGACGCCTTTATTTTGATTTGATGTTTTTCACTCACAGCCTCAGTAACACCAGCTGCTGTTCATAAATCAATACGTTGCTGTTTGGACATCCAGGGACTCAGAACCAGAAACACGATCAAAGTTTACAGGAGGAAAAACTTCAGGGAGACGAAACGACGCATCTTTATAGCGCCACCTCTGGCTGACCACTGGAATCACTTTGGTAGAAAAAACTTCAGATAATTATTCACAGAAACGACTGGCTGAAAAGTTTCTCCAGATCTGATACAGGAAACAGACGTAACAAACGACTGCGGCTCTGTTGAAAGTTTCTGTCGCCTTCAGGAGAAGAAAAGCCGCCTCAGCATGTTGAACGTCTCGGACTCCGGCCGTGTCTTCTCTCCACACGGACCTGAATCCCTGCCAGTGATCTGGCTTCAGTTTGAGGGGAATGTTAGCAGATCCGTCCCTGGATCTGCTGATCCACTTATTATCAGAGCCACAACGTCAGGCTCCTGCTGAGCCGCAGCTCACTGGATCCGGACCGGATCCCTCTTTGTTAATCAGTTCAATAAAAAGACGTTTAGCAACATGAAAGATTACTTTAAAGTCAAAGTTGTACTGATATAAAAGGCATTTAAGTTGCAAGGACTTTGAACTCAGATGATTCTCTTTTGCAAACTGATAAGCAACGAGAGTAATTAGTAGATTTACTGTCAGCCTTAACAAACTCCGAATGTTTAAACTGCTGCCAAGACCAACGACAGTCAAAGTGCAATGAGGCGCAGAATGAGAGCAGCCATGAAAATGTTTCTTCATCACAATTTATAATGAGAACCGATTTACAGAAACACCTGAATGCACCAATTTACAGAAACACCTGAATG
>VMRN01000206.1:254149-266956 GCA_010277015.1 Poeciliopsis turrubarensis
CACAGACACACCAGATGACACCAGTTTAAACCACAGACACACCAGATGACACCAGTTTAAACCAGAGGCCAGGTGATGTGGTGCTTTGGTTGACTGGTTTGTGGATTTACGTCACTGGATGAGAAGCCAGTACCTGTGAGGGTCAACAGGTCAGCGCAACCCAAGAGGAATAAACATACGGAGGGATTTCAGAGATCCCGTCTGCCCAAGAGTTCAGGTGCAAACTGCGGCGACGGCCAGCGCTCCTTCCTGACAGTTCCTTCTTCCCGTTGAACGGTCGTTGTTCCTCTCCACTCTCACCAGATGCTTAATCAGGAGGATAAATTGCTGTAAATTGCTGTAAAGTCAGAGAGATTGTCTGCTGCGTCCAGGAGCCGAGAATCTGAGGGTTTCCGCACAAACTGAAGTTGATGCATTGTTTATAAATCACGCACCAGTGGGAATAAATGCATCATAGGACTGAAATGACTTTCTGTAAAGTGCTATTATCTGTAGTCATTGTTTTGGGTCGGAGTCATTGAACTGAGTTGTAACCAGATTGTGTTTGAGAGTAACAGAGACTAGAAACACGATGAGAGGTCAAAGTTCAGAGCTCAGGAAATTAAAACTCTGGAAAGAGATTCAGCTTCCAGGGGAAACCGACTGATTTAATCAGACTTTGGATGAACTGGGAGGATCAGCTGGATCCATTCTGGATCAGCGGGATCCATTCTGGATCAGTGGGATCCACTCTGGATCAGTGGGATCCACTCTGGATCAGCTGGATTCATTCTGGATCAGCGGGATCCACTCTGGAGGCCAGTCAGAGTCCCAGAGATGTTTCCTCGTCCTCCAATCAGGTCCAACTCGTTTTCACTCATTAACAACTTATTTTCTGTTTGTTATCAACTTTCCTACTTCAAATAATCCAACATTTAACCTTTAAATCACCTCTAAACTCGACGGTTCTGTCCAGAACCTTCACCTCTAAACCCGTCGGTTCTGTTCTGAACCCAGGCGTTCTGAGTCCCAGCGGGCCGCAGCAGAACTCCGGGTCCAGTTCTGTCCGTCCAGGACGCGTCCAGCGGCTACATCCTGTCTTCCTGCTGACCCGGCGGGTCTCTGTTCGGTCCGACGTCACCAGAACATTCTCAGAACAATCGGCCCGTTAAGCTGCTAATTAACCTGAGCGGACTCAGCAGCAGACGCTCTAATCTGCTCTGCTGACGTCAGATCAACGTCGGCCATCATGCCCAGGAAGGACGGGTCCGTTACCCTGCAGCATCCTGCTGCCGTGACCCAAAGATCCGTTCGGAGCGAAACATCGAATCTGCACAGAAACGCTCAACATGCACAACGTTTGATTCTGTTTGTTCTTTATTTAGTTGTTTTTCTTCCTCTGATGAATCTCTGACTGATGGCTTCAGGGTGTGAAGGAAGGACTTTCAGGAATGAATGTGTTTCTTCTGTAATTTATCCCAAAAGATCAATAAATAGATTGATGGAAAAAAGAGTGAATGTTGATGCTGTGAAGGAGCTCCAGTAGCAGTCAGTCTTACAACGACTCTGAACAAGCTTCTGACTGAAGGCTGTAATGACATGCTAGCACCAGAGACTCCATCGATTATTTTCTAGCTCTGCTAATCCGCCTCGTTTGATTTTGCCGCTTCGCTTCAAACTTGTCTGGCTGAAAATGGCTGCATGTCTTAAAATGACTCAAACAGAACCGTCTAACGACAGGAAGTAGGCTGGCAGATCATAACAAGACAAATTATGTCCAGATCTAAATAAATGGATCAGAAACATTCACCGTCTTCTTCTGGTGCAGAATTAAGACGCAGGTTCCATGTCGGAGGAGTTCAGACTGCCGACGCTTTGACAACTATAAGATACAATTTGGCTCCACATATGGAACCGGCGGCTCAGACTGGACGTCTTCGGAGTGAAAAGAATCGGGTCTTTCAGACTCCTGTGAAAAGTCGAATCTGGTCGCATTCGGCTAATTAATTATTATTTTACCATCAAATTTGGTAAAATTGAAAAATGATGTGATCTGATCGAGACTCGCATCCTGGAAGCAGTTTTTGTGTTTACTCAGGTTTTCTTCGTCTGATATTAAAATCTGGATAAATCCGAATTCAACCCAAAACAGAAGAAATCTACCAGGAGGAAAAAGCTCATTAGTTGGGTTGGGAGGTACCAGCAGTTCTGGTTCTGCTTCTGTGGTTTGGGATCACAGGTCCAGATGTTTCTGCTATCTGGACTGAAGGTTGTTGAACTGGTACCACTCGGCCTGGTACCACTGACCCAGTTTGAACTGGAGCTGAATCTGTTTTCATCTCTGCTTCCTTCCTGAAATGTTTCTCTGATTTTCCTCAAGGATGAAGAAAGTATGAAAAACGGGAGGAAGCGTCGTAACATCAGCTGCTCAGGTGTTCAAGTTTCTGCTCAGGTGGAGATAGAAACAGGTGCTTTAGTGACACCTTGTGGCCAAGATCCTAAACTACATCCAACAGACAAAATTTATATTTTGAGTTCTTGGATATTGGTTCCTGTTTAACGCCTGGTTTTCCATTAATATAGACATTTTAAACACTATGAAAATACATAAGTAAATATGTTTTGTAAATCTGTGTTTATTTATCCACAGTCTGATGGATTCGGTCAGAACAAGAATCAATCATTTTCTCAACAAAATTTCTCCGAATGTTTAGGAGAATTTCTCCATATCATAATTTAACATTTTCAATTTGTTTCCAAAACAATGAAGTTAAAATTTTAGGCTTTTCTTTTAAATTTACTGTAGAAGAAAAGCTGAATAATTTCAAGGTCAGGTCCATGAAACAGAACTGGGATTCTTCTGTGTGAAATCAAACGTCTGACAGAAACGGAGTCGAAGCGTTGAGAGGATAAAATGGATGAAACTCACTTCCTGTCGGCGTTCTTCTTCTCCTCCAGGCGGCGGTGCGCCTCCAGCCGGGACTCGGGGGTGAAGGGGCAGGGCGTGTGCCAGAAGTCCTGCTCCTCCTCCTCGGCGCTCCGCAGGTTCTCCTTGTCCTCCTGTGAGCTGAGGAGGAATCAGACATTCAGACCATCTGGGAAAGTTTGAACCAGGTTTGCTTTCAGCTCCAGATCCTGAATTTAAGGAGAAATATGATCAAAACTCTGTTCTTCTGATAGAAATAACTCGGCTTGCTGAAACTCACTCTGGTTTCCTCTCCTTGTCTGTCCGTGCAGCCTCCTCTTTCTGCTCCTCTCTCCTCCTCAGGTACTCCTGCTCCTGCTCTCTGACTCGCCTCCTCACCTGCTCCAGGCCCTGCGAGGCTCTGATCCGCTCCGACCGGCTGATCTCCGTCCCGTCCAGCCACTGGAGACAGACACACAGGACAGGGGACTTCTGGATGCTAACGAGTTGCTTCAGCTGCAAGTACTGCCTTCAAATCAGAATTTAAGTCCCAAAAGGGATTTAAAGGTGATCTATTATGCTTCATGGACTAGATGCCAAAATGGAATAACAAGAACCTGCAAAATGTAAATTTTGCTTAACAGGTCCTCTGTAAAATCCCGGTTTTGCTGAAGAAGTTTGAAGAAGTGCGGAGACCTTGAGCTGAGGCAGCGCCGCCACGACGTACTGCCGGTAGCCCTGGAACTCGGTGCAGGGGTTCCCCACCAGGAAGAGCTCCCTCAGGTGGGCGTTGTGCCGCAGCGACTCCACGCTGCTCAGCAGACCCACGAAGTTCACCGTCAGGTCCAGCTTCCGGAGGCTCTCGCAGCCTGAAGGCAGGAGCAAAATCAGAGTCCGCTTCTGAAAAGCGGGCCTGCCGGGTCGGCTCAGCGCGCACACCTTCCAGGTTTTCAATGACTTGGATGTTGTTCAAGGCCAGATTCAGATACTCCAGCTTCTTCAGGCGCCCCACGTTCTCTGCAATATCAGAAAAGCCTGAACTGAAAAAGATGAAACAATAAAAACTCCTCAGGAACTCAGTAACTGCAGCTCTATCTCTGGTGAAACACTAAAAATCAGTCGAATCCAACAGAGCAGCAGAAAAACATCCTGGTTCTGGGAAAAGTGAATCGATTCAAAACAATCACATTTCATCTGCTTAGACTTTTGTAAAATAATATTTTTGAATGATTGTTTGATATATTTTTATTTAAGAAAAACCCAGGCAGCTAAGCTAAGCTAATATTTATTAAGTATTTTATGAACAACCTGTTTTGGTTTAAATATAATCTGACAGCATTATGTGACTCTGGTCAGTCACATAATTCAAACAGGATGTTTAAATTCTGTTTAAACATAGACTGTAGCCTTTAGGAATAGAGAAACGGTTTCTGAAATAAAAATCGTTTCTGGATCGATACTAAAAGTCACATTTTAATTTCTCGCTGCTGAAAGATTCACGTCTGCTTTCCAATCATTTCTACCGTAAATAATAAAGTTCTGGTTTCCATACATTCACATTGACACGAACGCTTTAATTTGGGGATTTTAATGAGTCATTTGAAAGTTTATTTTTTAAGGGAATAAAAAGAAATTAAATGATTTTTAAAACTGCGTCTCTGATCAAAAGTATTCACACCCTCACTTGGATTTTCAAAGCTCCTTTGAGGGTTTCACCTTTTCCAGACACTTATGTAAATATTAATATAATTTTAACATAATTCTGGATGAATATTTGACCAATTAAATTATAATAACTCATCAGAATTGGTTCTTAATGTCAGTAAACTGACATTAAGGATTTTTGAGTCATTTTTACCATAAATAGATAATAAACTCCAGTTCTTTAGAATAATTTCTACTATATGGTGCATAATTATTCTTCCACCCTGGAAGGAGAATGGTTAAATCACTCGACGCTCCAGATGATGCAGCATAAACCCCTCCTGACTGTGTTTTCTGATCGACGTGTCGGTACCGATTCTGGGGATGAGGTTGTTCTGCAGGTAGAGGATCCTCAGCTCCCTGCACCACCTGTCCACATGCTGAATCCTCTCGATGTCCTGCTGGTGCAGAGAAACCTCCTCCAGGGTCAGGATCTCACAGTCGTTGTGCTCGGCCCGCCGCCGGATCAGCTCCTCTGTGACTGGATGGGAAAAACATGGAGATCACATGGACACACAGGACTTTCTGGAGCATCTCTGAACGTTTATGATTAAATGATTATGTTCAATCATGTCGACAGAATGAATGAATTCAACACAAGACTATTTCAAACCATTAGAATATTATAATTAACTCATTGCTATTGACCAGTGATATTCATATTTTACTCATCATCTTTCAAAGTTAATAGTAACAATACAACTCCACTGGGCGGCTAAGCTAACTAGCATTTATTTTCCAGGAAGCGAAAACAAACTGTAAACACAAACTAATAAAATGAGATACTCTCATGATTTAAAGACAAACAGATTCTAAAGTTTAAATACCAACAGTAACATTTATCTTACGGTCGTTATTTGTTCGTTTTTATCAGTTTTTCGGAACATTTGCCCCTAAACTTACTGTAAACCATCTCTGTCTCAGTCGTTGTGACGCGTTGCCGTGGAAACCGACTTTCTGCTGCGTTCAAATTCGGTAGGAAACTTTAAACATTTCAAAACTAATTTAAAGGCTTTTTTCTGAACTTGAAATGATCACAAAACAAGTCAAAAATTAAGAATAAAAAAATAATAATTAAGAGTGGTAAGGGTATTAGAGACACAAGCGATAGGATCTGGTCAAAATTGATCAATAAATCAGAGCTAAGTTCATCCTTCTGTTTAGATCTCTAAAGGTAAATCAATCAATCCATTGATTGATTGATTAAAGGTAAATACTCCACCATCATTATTTTATATGTTTGAATTTTAACGTTTATTGTAGCAACTCATGCTTGTTTTCTTGTCTTTTTGTCTCCTAATAAAGAAATCTTTAGAAATCTTGAAATACAGTTTACTTTTTAGATTTAACTGCAGTTTTTCTTAAATAGTAGAAGTTACAATAATATTTAATTTATTTTTAAGATCAATAAAATATGTTTGATTTTAAACAAGAATTTGAAATAGAAAGGAAACATCTGACTCATATTGGTTCTGAAATATACAATAACTTTTCATGAACTTATTGATTTCGCTAATTTCCTTCCATGATCTGCTGGGTGATGGTTCTACATTACTTATTAAACTTAAAACGTGATACACACCAGAAACGCTTCACACATTTTCCTGTTTGTTTCAGTTTCAGTTCAGCGAAGAAAAAATACGAGATTAATAAAGTCATCGATTATAAAGTCCTGGATTACTGGAATAAAGTCCGAGCAAAGTTACGGTTCAGCTTTATTCTCACATTGATGGATTTATTTTTACATTGTTATGACTTGATCATTATCGTCTATTCTCGTATTATTTCGTTATTATGGTAATTTTACGCCTTCATTCTCGCTTTATCTCAACTTTAATGTCATTCTCGTAATATTGACTTTTTATTTTTTAGTCTGGCCCCAATACTTCGTAATTCACAAATCTTATTCAAACATATATTATTTGATTTATATTTAAATTGTCAGGATTAAATGGTCAAACATAGAAAAACCAATAAAGCCGGTATTTACAGTGTGTTCTTGAACACAGCATCCCTGACCCTTATTTTGAAAATTCAGCGGACACAGAAGGGAAGTCCGAGCAACATCTGCAGCATCCGGCCGTTTTCCCGAGCAGGTGAGCCGCTCTTCGGCTCCAGACCCGGTTTAGTTGCCCACAGAAAGCTGGAGGTCGCTGGATCTCAGCCTGCCGGCCTTTGGGAGCTGCTGCTGCTGAGACCTGAGCTCGTTTCCCCGCCACAATGAGCAGCTTGAAGGGCTTCCAGTCCCAGCTGTCGTCCATCATGGAGGCGCTGACCCGAGCCGCGGTGGCGGAGATCTGCGGGCTGGTGGATGACGGCTACGCCGTCCTGCGGCTGGAGATCTCCCGCAGCCGCAAGGAGAACGAGGCGCTGCGGACGAAGCTGGAGCTCATCGAGTCCATCATCGCCCGGGGCGGCCGCCGGAGGGCCGGCGGGCCGGAGGAGGCTGCAGCCGGTGAGCTCTGCGGAACCGAACCGGTTCTGTTTGTTATTATTATTATTATTATTATTTCTGGTTGTGAATGATGAAATCAGAGCTTCATGTTTCCACCAAACTCCATTAGAAAACTGCAATAAAGCGGTTTCGGCTCCACTGGGAACAAAGTCAGGAAGAAATTCTGAGCAGGATGAGTTTCATCTTAGTCACTTTTCAATTCGGCATATTAATAAAGCCGGAAAATACAACACATCCTGGTTATTACAGTTATAACGCAGGAGAAAGCATGTAGTGGGTTTGTTTTGTTATAGTTCAACTGGTGTGTTTCCAGGGCCGGTTAAAAGGTGAGTGGGGCCCTGAGCAGAACCCAGTGCGGCCACCACCAACCTGCTGTCTGTAGTTAATCTCAATGATTTTACTCTATAATCTCACCAGAGATTATAGAGTAATCTATATATCTCTGGTATATAGATTACTCTATAATCTATATATAGATTATAGATTATATACTCTATAATCTATATATAGATTATAGAGTATATATAAGATAACCCAGATATCTTTAATCTGGGTTATCTTTAATAACCCAGATTAAAGATATCATTGGACTATAAACTATAACAATTTGTATTTATTTGAAATATGACAGTTATGCCTACCTGATGCTATTGCAGTCATACATTTAAAAAAATAAAATTAAACAAGTAGCAGCTGTGAGACAGTGTTAAAGTGTCAGATCATGCTCCTTTTTTTGCCAAGTGAAAATATTTCCAAAATGCCAGAATTTCTTCAAGAAAGGAAAAAATTTAGCTGTCCTCTTTCCTCAGCAGCAGGTGGGGGAGGGGCAGCACTGGGGTAAACTGTAAACACTGCCATCTTTCCGAGGACAGAATAGAAAATAAGGATTTTGAAACTGAAGTCATTTCCACACATTACTGATTTATTCACAAAGCTAATACAATGCATGATGTTTTCTGATATTATTTTTTATAAATCTGTCGGCGTTAAACATTTGGAAAAAACAAGACATGATAATTCTTCCTAAAGTTTCATATATCCTGATCTGGAAAATGACAAGTTTTAACCATACATTCTTTCTAGAACAAAAAAAATTTTTTTTTTTTTTACATCAAAGCTTTTAAACTAAAGACTAAACTTCTGAAATAAAAGTTTGATATTTTTATTCTTCAGAGTCACTGCAGTGGAGATAACTGACTGGGCATTTCAACACAAGCAGATATTTTTGTTTTAAACCATGATGGAGCCTCTACCGTGCTTTACTGGTTTGATCGATTCAGTGATAGTCGTATAAAAATAACAGCTCATTCTTCCTGTCTGTGTTTTGCAGTTCATCCTGTAAGTATTAGACATTTTCTGGATTTTTTCCTGCAGGTCTGTTTTTATCTGTGTTTGTTTTTCCACCCAGAGTTGGAAGCTGAAGCGTCTCTACAGCAGATAAAACCCTCCAACTTCAGAGGACATGGATCCGTTCCTGCAGAGGTCAGACGTCCACCATCACTTTACTTCACTAACGAACTAATTTAGGTAAAACCGCCATGTCGTTTCTTCATACAGGATTCTGCTGCAGCGGCTGCAGAGGAGCCGATCCAAATGGATCAGGACATCGTTGTGATCAAAGAGGACACGGAGGAGGAGAAGGACGACCCGCTGCTCCTGCAGGAGGACGGTGAGACGAACCCGCGTTCATTTGGGTTTCTCTAAGTATTCCAGCTTTAGGCCACATGTATTGTTTTTCTTTCTAAGAAAAAAAAAACGATAGCTGCACCGCATTGTTTTAAAAATTATCACACACATGGGATCAGTTTCAGGAAAGAGTTGATCCACACCAACCCGCTGAAATACACCACGAAGAGGCAAATCTAACAGCCAATCAGAATCCATCAAAAGAACCACCACTTCCTGTTGGGAACCAACTGACCAAACGTGTTGAAGCTCAAATTGGAATTCTTGGTAATGGGCGGAACTTTGCTGGGGTTGCTAGGTAACGGCGGAACTTTGCTGGGGTTGCTAGGTGATTATCTGCTGATTTGTGATTTTATATTTCAAAGGTTTTTGAAATCACTCATTTTCCAGACTCCAGAATAAAATATTAACATAGTTCCCACGAGTCTGAACCAGAAGTCATCTGCGCCACTGGACCGCCATCTTGCTAGGCAAGCACAACGCAAAGCATAGATGAACCATGGCTTCCAAACCAACTAGAAGTATATCGATACTCTTGACCAATGTGCAAGAGACAAACATATCAACACATTGACCCGTTTGAGACAGAAAGTGTGTCATAGCAACTCCATAGCAACTGTCATAAGAGTTCAGGATACCGACCAAGAAGCCTGTAAGCTACAAAGTTCCTGGAAGTGTGACCTCACATGAGAACTGTACGGCCAAAAACAGCCGAGGGATTTCTGTCTTGTTTTAAGAACTTGGACAGTTTGTAGAAGCAGAAAAACCCAAATGGAAGCAGAGTTCTGCTGTGGACGAAAGACCAAATTGCATATAAATCTGTTCAGTTTCCTCAATATCCTGCTATGTATGGACTAGGCCAGAGTTAGTGAAACCTTCGCTCTGATCCGTGTGCAGGTACGGAGGCGGACCTGGGCCTCCCTGTGGGGCAGGAGGGCCCATCTGGCAGGAAGCTCTCTGACATGCGGTGTTGGGACCAGAGCAGCTCCTGCAGCGGGCGGCCGTCTCCGGGCCCGTCCGGCGCCGCTGAGGGCGGCTCTGCGGACTTTGACCTGGCCTCCGAGTCGGACAGCGGCGCTCTGTCTGCAGCGGACATCAGGACCGGCTTCCTGCTGGGGTCTGGAGACGGACCGGCGGCGCTGCCCGGACTGTCAGACCTGAAGCGGGGCTCGGGTCTGGTCGGGTCCGTCCCCTGCGATGTGGATCTGGACCCCGGCGCCTCCTGGAGCAGCCAGGCTGTGCCCGGCATGATGCCGGTGCCGCACCGCTCCATGCTGCTGGCGCTTAGCGGCTCCAGACTCGACCCGCTGGAGCTCAGCCGGTTCTGCAGGGACCAGCGATTTGCCTGTAACTACTGCGGAAAATGCTTCACATCAACGCGCAGCCTGGAGACACACGTCCGCGTTCACACGGGCGAGAGGCCGTACAGCTGCGCGCAGTGCGGGAAGCGCTTCACGCAGTCGGGCCACCTGAAGACGCACCAGAGTGTCCACACGGGGGAGCGACCCTTCTCCTGCGAGCACTGCGGGAAATGCTTCGCGGCCAAGCAGAACCTGCGGATTCACCAGCAGAAACATCACATGGTGCCGCTTTGACTGGGCCACAGCCGAGCCCAGACCCGCTGACCCGCTGACCCGCTGACCCACAGACAGGACCGGCCCAAGCTTTTTGGGACCCAAAGCAGATTTTCACTTGAGGCCCCCAAACAACATGTCAACACCAGATTCTTCATTCCTGAGCTGCTCTGTGTGTAACGAACCCGCATTAGCAACATTTGCTATTAGCTTAGCAGTGTTATTTTGGCAGTTGATTTTAAAATTACAAAAGTAATAAACTAAAAATGATTATTTCATTTTAAAATGCTGAGTGGTATTTAAGTGTTCCATATTGTTTTAAGCATTTGAAAGTAGCATCAGCTGATAAACACTAAATTTACAGTTTTAAACACAATTTAAACATTTACATATTTACAGTGAACAAGTTTGAGATGTTATATTTCCCAACAGTGGCCGCAGCCATCAGGAGGAAGAAATCACTTTCCACACATCCCATTTCTACAACAGGTTGTGTGGCGGCTCTAAGCTGCTGCTGAACTTGCATATGCCTCGGGCCGGCTCTGCTGATGGACCAGAACCTCGAGCAGTTCCATGACTTTTTCTGTTTATCCAGACATTTCAGTGGAAAAGCTGCTCAGATTTCTTCTCTCTGCCTTCTCCTTCACTTTTATTTAACTTTTAAACAGGAAGACATTCCAGTAGTAACATAGTTTTGTCTGTAGAGGCTGCATGAGTGGTGCTGAAGTTTGGTGTCAGTCAGTTAGAGGAAGATTTTCTAAAGTTAAATTTTAATTTTTTATCTTATAGAATCAAAACAATAAAATTAAAGCTGAAGAATGACCTGCTGTGTTTACATCCACCAAGCATGGAAGGTTATTAATTTGACGCTTGTGATAAAGAAAGCACAGCGGATTAATTAAACATCCACCTGGAACAAAAACATGTGACTGATGGTGAAAGTGTAACACTGAAGATGTGAGCTTTATGTTGACTGTTTTAATAATAAATTCAAACTGTTTGTGAAATTTATTGCAGTTGCAGTGAAATCCTCCTCAAATAAATCATTTATCAAAAGTTCAAATCGGTTGATTGTATCAGAGCTACTTTAAAAAGAAGTTAATGGTTTTAATGATCATTTTACAATCTGTTGGCTCAGTGGAGATAGTTTCATTTTAAATTAATGGTTTTATTCTTTTTTAACCTTTAAACATTATGTATGCATCCCAATTAGTTTAATTTGACAAGTTAATTTAGTAATGATGATTTGTGAAAAGTTTTCCAATTAGTAGTACAGTGAATTACAACTATAGTAAATTATTTGCAAAGACATTTAGTTATCTAGTTTAGGCAGACTGTAGATGTTATCCTTTGCTGCACAGTGATGCCAAGATGCATTATTATCGACTATTAATGCAAGTAAACATGGTTTTTAGTGGAGGTCTCAAATATTTGGGGATTTTAGCAGAGACAGAAATACATATAGAAAAGTAAAAAAGCAAGGCAGGCAGAAATAAACAGCATTGGAGAAATGAAAAGGGTAAAAAAAATACAAAGGGAGAATAAAACACAGAAATATTCGAACGTAAACAAATAAAACTTTATAAAGATGTTATTGATAATAAAGCTATTACAGCGGTAAAATAACTTGATGAAAAGACATGAATACATTTACTTCTGGCTGTCTAATTTAATTACCACCAACATTTATTTACTGTATTTTTGTACATTTAATCACATCTTTGAGTATTTATGTGTTTCTGTATTAACTTTGCGGCAGCATTGGTTCTCTATAAGTGTCCACATTATTGGGTTATTTAAAATACCGCAGTAGAGTTAAAAGTTTACCAATAAAGGGTAATTTTAGTTTCTAAAGTTGACTCGCCTACTTTTACTTTGAAATGGAATCTTTATCCGGACGTGACGTCATGATGAAACCCATGACTCTTCCTTGTAGTTTTAGCCGTCTGTTGAAGCCCCATCTCTGCCAGGCTTGTGTCCGTCGTCCCGGACGGTTTCTGAGGTCGGCTTGGGTTCGTCCGTTCGGTCCGGAGCTGCTCCAGTTCGGGCCCGGTTCCGTTAGCGCTCCAGGATGTCGGTTCTGAGCAGCAAAGCGCTCCAGGAGCAGCTGTCCGTGGTCCTGGGAGCGCTGGCCAAGGCGGCGCTGGCGGAGATCTGCGAGCTGGTGGAGGAGGGCTACTCGGGGCTGCGGCTGGAGATCAGCCGCAGCCGCCAGGAGAACCAGGACCTGCGCAAGAAGCTGCACCTCATCGAGTCCATCGTGGTCCCGGGCGGCGGGGACGGCCAGGCGCCGGAGGAGAAGACCGAGGCGACGGAGGCTGCCGTCCCACCGGAAACAGCGCAGAGACAGCGGGACAGGGAGCGGGAGGACGCCGCCGGTGGATCCGGGGCAGACGGAGGATCCGCCGGGGTGGAGCGGGAGGAGGTAACGGTTCTGACCGCAGACACATCATTTCCCAGCAGAGACAGCTGGGATCAGGTTATTACTAAATAATTAGTGATAA
>VMRN01000206.1:270197-280199 GCA_010277015.1 Poeciliopsis turrubarensis
AACTGGACCCAACAACTGAGCCCAGCTGGACCCAACAACTGAGCCCAACTGGACCCAACAACTGAGCCATCCAACAACTGAACCTAAGCAGGCTGAACCGGGCCCCAATGGTTCGCTCCAGGACTTTATTTTAAATCTTTTCCTTTGTAGCGAAGCGTGAAACGGCCAGAGGTTGTACATTAATTCAGGAGCGGTATCTCTTTAAGGTTTAAAACGTCTCATAATCAGATTTATATCTCTTTAAAACCAAAATATGATGTTGTAATTTTAAAGCATCTCAACACAGCTTTGGATTGGAGCTCCAATTTAAAAAATGTAGTTCATTTGTCACATGTATTTGAATGTTTGTCAAACTTAATTTATTAGCATTAGCAATGTAGCATTTGATTAACACGACTTCTTTATAAACTTAATGATTATTTGTAACTAGTGATGCTCCGTTCTGGTTCTTTGCAGCCGATTCCAGTTCTGATCACCTCTGAGGGCCGATCACTGAGGATCATCTGATTGGCTGTTCATTTAGGTATTAATGCCACTATGAGATCTGGCAAAATGGAAAAATGATCTGCCAATAAATTCACCTAATTTAGACATAAAACATGCAAAATACAACAGCTATTCAGTCAAAACTGATCAACCTGTGATCAATAAAATAATATTCTCTCCATACCATAAATTATACATGAGTCACATAAATCTGGTTCTGATTGGCTAGCCGAGTATCCTGGCTCTGATTGGTTGTTTCTGACCGGGAGGCGTGGCAGGAGATTGATTTATTTTTTCCACAGATCATCTGTCTCATGTTGGGACGTAGCTAAAGTTTTAATTCATATCTAAAATCTTTTTTAAGTCGCCCAACCAGAGCAGCGTCTTTCACAGCCAGATCATTTCTCGGGTTGATTGCTTGGCTTTCTGACGTCATGCCAGCTGTGGCAGCTGCGCTGCTTCACCTGCTGTCTGGTCGCTCTGGACGTCCTTTTCCTGCACCGAGGCTCCATGGAGCCAAACTGAGCCCAGTGCTTGTTTTTTAAATGTCATGTATTATTGATGCATTTTGACGCGTCATCCAGGTATTTCTCTGTCGCAACACCAAACTTTCCCCGTTCACTCTGACCTTCATGGTTCCTGTTTGCTCAGGATTTGTTGCTGCGTTTGCAGTGAAGAGGAGACGAGCTGAACAGGCTGCGCAGTGAGATGCAGGCGCTCAAAATATGATGCCGATTGATCGGTACACCTCTACTTGGAACAAATTGAAGTTAAAAATGTTTTCAATGTACGAGAAACGTTGAAAGAATCAGAGGAAACTCCTTTATGTTTTCAGAAGTCAGAGGAGCGATTTAATTAAAACTAGTCATAAAACTGGTCTGGGTTTCAGAAACTCGTTTTAACGAGATAAAAACCAGATTAATATCAGTTTATGAAGAGATGAGTTTCATCTTGTTAATTTTCTTTCTTAGGAGATAAAACTCAAACTGTCAGTTTAAATCAGTTTCTTGTTACAGATGGAAACAGATAAACAAAAACGTCTCATCATGAAAATGAGAAGTTTTATGTCTTTAAGCGAGAAACGAGATTCTTCTCCTGAGTTTATTTCCAGCTCTGGCAGTAAAACGGTTCTGTTGTTTTCTGCATGTTTGTGTAAAACCACTTATGAATGTTCAGTTTTCAGGTTTTATTGAAGCTCTGCAGCATTTTTCTAAATGATGTAAAACGTTTTGGAAACGGACAGATTAGAGCGGGAGGAAATGATAACTGTTTAATCCATGAAGTTTAAAGATTTCAGACATTCCAGGTATTTATGATTAAACTTTTTATTTCCCCTTTTATTCTGGAGCTGCAGAAATTTGAAGGAGTTTTTGTCCTTCTGGTGGGATTGAGATGAATGGTGTCCCTTAAGTCCTAGTGAAAGATTATTAGGACCAGACCAGGATTGGTCTGGTCCTAATAATCCAGAAACCAGAAAATTCTCTAATTTTCTGAGAAGTGGATTCTGCAGAACATGTTCCCTTTAAGACACAGGTGTTAAACTCCAGTCCTCCAGGTGTCCTGTGGTTTTTAAATGTGCCACAGGTACAAAACCCTGGAGTGAAATGAGTTCATTTCCTCTGGTGTGGATCAGATCTCCAGAGCCTTAATGGCCTCATTATTCCATCCAGCTGCAGCAGAAGCTCATCTGAAGGCTGCAGGACAGCAGCCCACCCCGGCCTTCAGACATCTGCATCAAATGATCAGTATCAGGACTTTGAAATAATTCTACGTCTGTTTTGAATAAAGAAGCTGCCTGACCTGGTCACATCAAAGCTTTTCTCTCATTAAAACGACTTTTCTTGTAATTTTACGACATATATCTGGTAATATTTATTCTTATATGATGGTATTTTTGTTTATTTCAAAAGTCTTAGTCTGGTCCTAATACTTCATCATAAAGGTTATACTTTCCCACCATCATGCAGTACCACTTCTGACCACTAGAGGCTCCAATAAACTGTCTATTTTACTGCTGTTTGAATGTTTTGTTCCTGAAATACTAAAATAATTGCACTTTATACGCATCCTGTCTGCTGTGTTTTAATCACTTTTTATTTCAGTTTGGATCCAGACTTGATTTGATTCTTTACGTTTTTTTCTTCGTTCTGCCTGGAAATGTTCTTAAAACCCTTCAGTCTTTCAGGTTCTTGTCCTAAACCTGTTCAGGTGAGTCCACAGATGATCTGCTCCTGGATTTGGAGCCTTAATTTCACTTATCTACAAACATTTTGGTTCCATATCCACTACAAAAAAAAAAGATATTTATATAATAGTTTTATAAATTAATTGATGCATAATAGGTTACCTAAGTCTTATGAGCAGTCGCTCCATTTTGTCAAAAAATATAATTTCTTTTGTTTTATTTACTTGGATATTGTTTAAAAATCTCACATTTTTTCATAAAAATAATAAAGGTCTTTGGGGCTGCAGCCCTAACGGCCATCCTGACTCCGCCCAGTCAGGGTGAATTCCTCACCACCAGAAAGATCCTACAAACTCCAGTCCTCAAGGGCCACTGTCCTGCAACTTTTAGATGTGCCTCTGCTGCACCACACCTGAATAGAATAATTAGGTCATTAGCAAGACTCTGGAGAACTTAATTACACAAGGAGGAGGTAATTAAGCTATTTCGTTCCAGCGTTTTTTACCTGTGGCACATCGAAAAACTGCAGGACAGTGGCCCTTGAGGACTGGAGTTTGACACCCCTGCGCCTACAGGATGAAATCCTCAACCTGAAGCCGAGGGGTCAAAGTTCATTCTGAATACAAAATGATATTAACAGTAAAACTAACTGCTGCAGAGCAAAACAAGGTTTAAATGTCTGTAAAATTACTAGATTAGATTTATCATCAGTAGATTGATCATCAATGATCAATCTTCGTGACATTAATAGTGAAACTGCTGCAGGATTTATAAACAGTGAAGACATGTAAGACTAACAGGATTAATACTTAGAAATAAAACCCTTCCATGTTTTTTTCCTTAACTGTTCAACAAAAACATTTTTTTCACATAAAAGTTCTAAAATGATATTTCCTGAACTTTTAAATCCCTCAATTTATTAACTGCAAGTTTCAGGTCAAACACCGGCTTTTATTTTGACTCCAGGAAATGTGTGAGCACGTGACTTCGCGCATGCGTACTGAGTATTGTTTCCGTTCCTGTCGGTGTGGAGGCCTCAGGCAGGTAAACAGAGGTTCTACAGACGTTCTCCAGAGGTTCTGTAGGTTCTGACCCGCCCGCAGCGGTTCCGCTCGGACCAGCAGGAAAATGTCTCCGTCCGCCGCGTTTCACTCGCAGCTCGCCTCCATCATGGAGGTTCTGGCCAACACGGCGGTGGCGGAGATCTGCGAGCTGGTGGACAGCGGCTACGCGGTGCTGCAGCTGGAGATCAGCCGCAGCCGCAAAGAGAACGAGGTTCTGCGGAGGAAACTGCGGCTCCTGGAGCTGCGGGCGGCTCGCTCCGCCGCGCTCAGAGCCGCCGCGAGCGGCAGCGGCGCCGCGCTGCTGTACGCCGCGAGCGGCCGCCCGCGCGCCAACCAGCGCGTGCACGAGCCGAGGAGGAGCGTGACACTGACAGGTGACCTTTAGGATCCAGATTTACTTCCTGCTAACAGAAACTTAACATTCACAGCCATTAAACCAGGTTGAAGTTGGCTTCTGATTTGGACTAAAGGGATATTCCGTAGAGTTTATCTAAAAGTGCTTTTGCAGACAGAAACATTTCCGCAAAATAACAAGAAGTTTAACCAGATATTTAATAATAGTGATAATAAAAAGTTGAAATTTGATCTCAGAAATAAACTGGACATTTGAGTGAAAGATTTTCATCTTTTGAAACTCAAAAGTTTCAGAACTCAAGAATATTCTCATTTTTACATTTCCAAAACTAATCTGCACATGATCTGTTGAAATGCAAAGACTCAATAATTCCCCCAGTAATAAATGCTCCAGTTACCAACTGATACATTAAACAAAGACAGTCCATGATTTCATTCGTCCAAACAGTGAGGAACTGTGTGTGTGTGTGTGTGTGTGTGTGTGTGTGTGTGTGTGTGTGTGTGAAGCATCAGCCTCCTACCAGACCAGTTTGGAGGTTCTGCTGGTTCCAGTCTCACCACCTGACCTGCATTAGAGAATCAGGACTAGTTAAATATCCTCGCTCTGCTAGTTAGCATCTTAGCAATGGTTCATTTGGACACAGAAAATCAAATGCATGCCGTTATGTCCATGATTCTGCTTTATCTGTAAACATTCACATTTTTATTAATGTTACACAACAAAACCTGTAATTCAGAATCTGCCCAAAGTCAAAATGGAGGCTTTTTCATTTGGTGAACTCAGGGTGAAGAAGTTGAACTGTTAGCTGCTAATGGCAGGCTGGGAGGCAACCAGTCCTCCCAGTGGAGGGCTGGGAGGCAACCTGTCCTCCCAGTGGAGGGCTGGGAGGCAACCAGTCCTCCCAGTGGAGGGCTGGGAGGCAACCAGTCCTCCCAGTGGAGGGCTGGGAGGCAACCAGTCCTCCCAGCGGAGGGCTGAGCGCGTCATGTGTCACATGACTGACATCAGAATTGAATCTAATGGCTCGGTGAAAACCACGGAAACCGACCAACAGATATTAAAATTCAATAAACATTTCACAGTCAGAAATTCATATTTTCAAAAGTAATTCAAACTAAATGGCAGGAATTCATATTTCATCAAGCCTGTAATCTTTTTTAAGACTTTATTTTAATCCACATTCAGAATGCACCAAGGACTTGGAGAATAAGAACCAGTGTATTTCAGTGGCCTAGTCAAAGTGCAGATCTGAGCTCAAAATCCAATCATTGTTTTTGCTTCTCCAGAAGTTGCAGCAGAGCTGTCCCTGTCATCCAATCAGCAGACTTCTCAGTGCAGAGAGACCCGCCCACCACCAGAACCAGAACCAGAAGCTACAGGACAGATGGTGAGCCGCCGCAGCTGCAGCCGCATCCGCAGCCGCATCCGCAGCCGCAGCCGCAGCCGCAGCCGCAGCCGCAGCTGCAGCCGCAGTTTTATTTCACTGACTGTTCAATTCAGTTTTAATTATTTAAATACTGTTTAGTTTTACTTTAGTTTCTATTATTCATAGAAGTTGTTTTAGTTTTTTCATACTTTAGGAGCAGAATTCAGAAATAAAGAGTTGTAATTGTGTTTACACGACGCGGTAATGAATACTCAGCAGAAGAAACCGATTTAAAAACTTTGTTCAGTTTTTGTTGAACAACGCGCCTTGTTTCCAGGCGGCTGCAGCCGAGGCCACAGTGGTGATCAAGGTGGAGGATGAGGAAGAAGAGTCCTGGTCCCAGTCCGACCCTCATGGTAAGACTTCCTGTTGGCCTTCCTGTTGGCCTTCCTGTTGGCCTTCCTGTTGTTAACCTGCAGGTGGATTGAGTCTGGTTTCGCCTCCAGGTCGGTTCTGTGGCGGTTCTGAGGATCAGCCCGAGGCAGAAGCTTCATCCTCGCTGGTCAAACAGGAAGAGAGCAGCTCAGACGGCGGCGTCTCTTGGACCAGTGCGGAGGTGAGCTCCACCTCCACCCAGCAGACCAATCAGAGGCCGGAAGCCAGCGGCTACGACTGCATGATGCTGCAGCAAGCCTCCCGTGCTGCAGCAGCAGAACCCGGCGGCTCCTCCGGGTTTGTTCCCGCCAGGAACGCTTCAGCCGATTCAGGAAGCGGCTTCAGCCACAGCGAGGCGAGTCTGTCTGCAGCGGGGCAGCGGCAGCAGCAGGGGGCGCCACAGAGGGACGGCTGGCGGCAGCAGAGCCGCGCCGCCGCCGCCGCCACAGGGAAGACGTTCGCCTGCAGCTTCTGCGGGAAAAGCCTGGCCTGCCTGAAGAACCTGAAGACCCACATGCGGGTTCACACGGGCGAGAAGCCGTACGTCTGCGCGCTCTGCGGGAAACGCTTCTCCGACTCCAGCAACCTGAAGCGCCACCAGAGCGTCCACACGGGGGAGAAACGCTACGGCTGCGTCCACTGCGGGAAGCGCTTCGCCCAGTCCGGCTCGCTGAAGGTCCACATGGCCGTCCACACGGACTGCGGCCAGTTCCGCTGCTCCGTCTGCGGGAAGGCCTTCACCTCCGCCGGCCACCTGAGGAGGCACGTCGCCATGCACACCGGGGACAAATGCTTCCCAGCTGCGTTACCGTGACGACCGTCAGCAGACGCTGCGGCCCCCAGCAGGAATTTCAGACCAGCTGGCGGCCGTCAGCGTCGCTTCCTGTAGCGGCTCTGACGCTTCCAGAGCCGCAGGAAGTCCTGAAACCGTCCGGATCATCAGGAACAAACTGTGGAAACTGTTTCTGTGCTAATTGTGACATTTTTGTGTACATTTTTTAAATCCTGCCAAATTTTGGCAGAAACAGCTTAAGGAGATAAAACTACTGCTGTTGATTTTTGTTTTTTTCCTGGTTAGCGCTTACATCACAGCTGTTCGGCTTTTACTGTCCCACGTAGACGAGGACGTTTGTTCTGCACTCCTAGAGACGCCAAGGACCCAACAGGTGTCTAAAGGCTGAACGAGGATTTTGAGTCATGAGTTCCTTTAACTGGTCCAGAGGAAACCCGACCGACCAGAGAACCTGGATGACGCTTCAGACATTAAAAGCAGCATCTTCCTCCTCAGAGCTGCTGCTCTTCATCCTCACTTCGACTCAAAGCGGCGGGTTCTCATCCGACCCGGTTCTGTTCTGAGGAGAGCCGGCTGGTCACACATGATGGAGAAACCTTTTGTTCAGAGTTAAAAACTTCCTGTTTTCTGGTTTATTGTGACTCAGTGATGATGAACTTAAATATTCTGTTTTTGTTTAGAAAGTTGAGTCAAAATTAACGTTTTTACGTCACTTACTAATAAAATGGACTTAATAAAACTCGATTGTTTCTCTAGTTTCTCTGTTTTAGACTGAAACAGTTGGAATCATCTCCGTCTTTGTGTTGCCTTCAGGGCCAAAGGTCAAAGGTCACAGATTTGAAAGAAGTTGGACACAAAAACTGGAATTGTTTTGTAAACAAACACAGAACCACAGATTTTCTTTAATGTGGTTTAATAGCTTCATAATAAAAGTCACTTCAAATAAAACAGTCTGACAACAGGCAGGAGACGGGAAATTAACTCTAATGTCACAGCGCCACCAAGTGGTCAAATATCCAAGAACGCCTCTGAAATGAGTTGAGCCCTAAAAATCTCATTTTATAGGAAATCATCACATTAATTTGAACTCCAAATTTTCCTTTTGTTTCACATTTAACAATTAACTCCTGCTGAGCTGCCAGACTGCGGCTAAAAACAAAGTGCCATCACAAGCACAGCGTCACATTTGCAAGTGCATTCAGTCGAAATACAAACAGTATTATTACTGAGGAGAGGGAGGGGAAGTGCTTCACAGATCTAAAGCTTAGAAAGTTAAAAAAATGTCACAAATGTGATTTTTTAAAACTACACGTTCTTAAGCTGCACTGACTGGTTCCAACCAGCAGAGGGCAGCAGGGTTTTGGTCTAATAAAAACGAGAGTGAAGGACAACATGTTCACCAGTAACAGGAAGCTTCCAGAGCAGTAAAGCAGAGCGCCGTATCAAAAATAGCATCGTTTGCTTTCTGGATAAAAAAATTTGGCACTTTGATAAAAACGTTTCCGTCTTCAGACCACAGAGCGATTAAAAGGATTTCTGTGGGAAGATTTTTAATTTTGCGAGCCCTGAAGGCATCACGACCTTCCTGACCTTTCCCTGCAGGAAGAACGTCGGCTCTGCTTTCACCTGAAACCGAAGCTCAGCTCTGGATTTCTGATCATGTTCAGGAAGTTTACAGTACACTTTACATTACTTAGTCTTTCAGTGATAATATCAACATGGAGCCTCTGAAGTGTGAGTTTAGTTTTAGTTTGAGAGGATTAAAACATATCAGCACTTCAGGAGCTCCGTACAGAGGAAAGTCCCTTTCAAAATAAAAAATTGTGATAAAGTGAAAAGTTGGGAATAAATATTCATAAGAAGTAAATATATTTTTTCTTATAATTATCTTCTGAAATCTTTTCCTCACTTTTTTACGGCTGAATTGGTTTAGTTTTTCTGCAGCCATGAAGGATTTATTACATCCTGCTCGTTAATAATGAGAATCAAACTTTTATTAACTTTTTTAATATCTAAACATTTCATCAACATCAAGTTTTTATTCCTATTGACCTGTTTGATCAGGATAAAATATATTAATACAAAACAAAATGTAAAAAAAAAATAAAAAACTTATTGAGCTCCATATGAAAGATACTTTTCAAAATAAAAGCTTGTGCAAAAGGGGGAACTTCACAAAAAATTATTAAATATGTCATAATTTTACTAGAATTGTTTTCTTTATCAAAATTGAATTTTCACTAAATTATATTTACAGCTGAATTTATGGAGAAAATCTGTTCATTTATCAGATTTTTATGCTTTATCAGTTGTGTTTTAATTGATTTATGTTTAATTTTTATTTTTAAAATGTCTCACTTATAGCTTATCATGTGGTTAGTTTTATTTTTTAATTTGAGTATCTTTTTTTTTTTTTCTCAGATGTTAAATTTAAAGCACTGCAGGGGCTCCATACAGAGGAATCCTTTCAAAATAAAAGCCTTGCCTAGCAGTGAGGACCTGACCGCAGATTTAGATGTAATTTATGAACAAAATGGATTCATCTGAAATTTAACTTCTGAGAATTTTGAAGCATATTTCAATATTTATATTTTTAATATATATTTCAGGATTTTAGGTTTTGAAGGTTTTCTGGATTTAAATTTGCGATAACAGAATGTTTTTTATTATTATTCTGAAGCTGTGGTTTATTCATTTTCTATTTTAAATAAACGCTAATGAATCATCGCTCCTCGTCTGTAAGTGAAATATTAAATCTTCTGCAGGATTCCCGGTGATTTTTGTGTGAAATAAAAACCTGAACTTGATGAAAACTTTGTTTCCCAGTTGATGATTTTGCATCTCTCTGCGATGCTAAGCTAACCCAACGGCGTCTGAGCTCCTTTTGAATCCAGCAGCAGTTTTTACTCTTTATCTGCTGGTTAAATCAGATTATTGATTGATTATTGATTCCTCTCTTCTATCATCCATGATTTATTTTTCTTTCTGTGATTTCAAACCCGTTTCGCTGTAAAAGCCTCCAGAGCTCAGAACCAGTTTCATCTTTTTGTCCAGCTGGATTCAAACTCGCAGGAACGTTTCTACAGAATCCTGCCTGGTTCTGGTTCTGGTCTGGTTCTGGTCTGGTTCTGGTCCGGTCCGGGCTCCTACTCGTTCCTGGATGTGATGTCCTGAGGGACAGAGGATGAGCGTCAGTCGTTTTGTCTGCAGCTCATCGGCGATCCGATCGGACCGTTTCTGGACTCACCTCGGTCTTCGCTCTCCTCCACTCGGCCATCGGACCCGACTTTGTCACGACTGGAATATGAAAACAAAACA
>VMRN01000207.1:5375-20265 GCA_010277015.1 Poeciliopsis turrubarensis
TTGCTAGGTAATGGGGATGGGTTGGCTGGCGTTGCTAGGTAACGGGGATGGGTTGGCTGGCGTTGCTAGGTGTTATCACACTAAGCAGTCTTATTTGTACTGTTTCAGGAGTGAATCAATGGATTTACTGTGTTAGCATTTTGGCACTAGCATGCTAGTTACCTTGCTAGCTTAGCAGCTAACTGGTTGTTCATAACAGCAGCCATCACTTTTCTATACAAACATGTTTAAATAAAAGCGTGAAATAAAAAAGTCATTTAAAATATCAAGTTTCGTTTATTGTTATTAAGTTATTATGGGCTGGATTTAAGATTTCTCTCACTGTTTCTGAACTTTGGTTTAATTTCTGCTAAAATCATGGACATATCTCCTGAAAAATGTAACATAAAGTTCTATCAGGTGGACAGAGCTGAGAGGACGAACTGCTCGCCGTGGTGTCAGACAGGAAGGGAACTAAAAATAACCTTTATTCCCGAGGGAGCCAGAGACGGATGAGTTCATTAAATGCCTCTGCCGTGTTTGCAGCTTGTTTGTCATCACGTCGTTGCCTGAGAATGTTGATTAGAGGCGGCGCGGCCGCAGGTTTGAATCCCAGAGATCAGCAAGAGAATCACTTAATTAATCCTTCAGCCAACACGGCTTTCCTCTTTCCACAACAAGAGACGTCCTGCTGCAACGACCCGGGATCAACTCTGCAGGACAGAGCAAGAAAAACACTAAAGCAGCAAATTTTCCACAAGATATTTTTATAAAAACACTTTAAAAATTACATTTGTTAGCCAAATCACGAAGCAACACAATTAGCAAATCAGTGGAAATGTACCCGCTTCCTTTCCAGTAAATGGAATCAGTCCTGTCTCTGTCTGACCGGAGCTGACCTTCCTGACCTCCATGTTGTGGTTTCTCTCCTCTTCAGGCTCAGGGAGCAGTGGCTGCTGCGCCTCAACCTGAGGAACCAGCACCAGCAGCACTTCTTCGAGGAGAGGAGACAGAGGCTGCAGAAAGCGTCTCAGTTTCTCCAAAGGATCAATTAACCAACAGATCAACTGATCTGAAACCTGGAGCTTCAGATTCCACGGAAACGTCTGGATGTTTCACAGCAGAAGGAGAAAAGATCAAATAAAAAGTACTGGCATCAAAACTTCTGTTATTTTCCAATCTTTTTATTTGCTCCTACGTGTAAAACTCAAATACACATTATGAGATATTTAAAATAAACAGAAATCAACTATTTTAAAGTTTCTCGAACAATAACTTTATCTATGCAGCACATTTCCAACCTTTCCAACGTTATCCAGCCAAACGAAACGATCAGATTGGTCAATTATTATCTAGCTTCATGAATCTCAATGTTAAAACTGATAATAAAGTCAAAATGTTATTAAAGCTGAATTTTAATTTTATTTGATATGAAAACCTGCATTCATCCTAAACAAAGTCCTGATGTTATGAGCAGTGACTGACATCATGAGGAGGGTTTTGCTCAGGAAGGAACTCATGGAGCTCCTTCATGAGCATGATGAGCAGCATGATGAGCAGCATGATGAGCAGCATGATGAGCAGCAAACTGTCAGACTGACTCTCTGGAGCTGAATGGAGTCCAGAGGACTGGACTGGTTCCTGGAACTTATTTCCTGCTTTTTCTCTGGAGAGAAATGAATCCTTGTTCCAGTCAGTGGAATCCAAGTGAAACAATGTAATGGTTGCTGTGACAAAGGGCAGCCAATGCGATTGAACCTTAAACTATTGTCCATATGGTGCAAACTTCTCTTTACAATAAAGTTCAACTGGAGACCAGTGAAGCTGTTTTCTGATGCCGCAACTATGATCCAGAAAACTATGAATAAAATCTCAACTGGGTTTATTGGCAGATATTTGCTCTGGTCCTATTTAGTCGGTCTAGTCAAAGTACTGCATGGAGAAAAATGGCCAATTACAACAGAGTATTCAACATGAGATTTCAGGGATTGTCCTGCAGATGTCAGCAGAGAGCTGTTACCTGAATGTCTTTAGAGATCAAATCTCATCTTCAGATATTTTACAGAAGCTTTGGGGAAACTTGACCAGGTTGTTTATTTATGGAGAATTTTCTTTAAATCTTTTATTATTTTCACCCAAATTGAAATTTCATCTTTTTGTATCATTACCCCTGCGTGTTACATGTAGTTTTGTAAATGCTTAATAATTTTACTGTTGCATGTTTCCTTATTTCTGACCATTTTTAAAACTGCAAATTTACACACAATAGATGTTATTAAAGGGTTAAAATGATTATTAAAGGGTTAAAATGATTCATGATGAGTTCAGTTTAATTTACAGCAATTTGTTGGGAAACTTTTTTTATATTTTCTGTGTCCAGTGGAGCAAAACACAAAAAGCTGTTTTCACATGCATCCCCTTTCTTTGGCAGAAACAGTCAGATGTTTTCTGAGCAGTTTTTCTGGAGGTGCAGGGAGTCGTTTTAAATTCCTCCTCATTCACATCTTCATTAATCTGTTTTAAATCCACATTCTTCAATCCGCTGCAGCTTTTTCTCTCCTCTGCTGCAGTTTGAGTCTCAGGTGCAGAAACACGGCTGGACGTCTGACCTGCTGACAAACTGAAACTAAAATCACGTTAACAGCTTTTCACCGACTTCTTCCACTCAGACGGTGAAGCGTTTTTAATTAACTTGTTATTTGGAGTCGGCTGGGTAACAATGGGGAGATTACACTCTGATTACTCTGGGATTAAGAGTAGAAAACCTTCCTGATCACCTCCTCATCCCTACATTAGTTGTTTCTTCTGTTCCTTTGCAGGAAACTCCTGGTTTGGGTGATTTTAGTCGAGGTTAAAGTCAATCAAGAGGAAAGTTGAATTGTTGGTTTTTATTTTGGTTGAATAAAAGAGATAAAAAGTTAGTTGCATTAACCCCAAAGCACTAATTATAAGTTATCCTCAGGCTAACCTGCTGCTACACCAACAAGCTACTTAGCAAAAGCTAATGCTACTACATAATATTTAGCAGAAGCTAATGCTAATGTGCTAACTTCAATTAAAATTTTATCTCCCTTTGAAACTCTGCAAAGCTGGAGCACCAGTTTAATTCTGATGTTCAGGGTTAGGGTTAGGGGTCAGGGGTTAGGGTTCATATCTTCTCTATTGTTTGTTTTACTTTATGTTTCAAATTATGATTCAGGAAAAAAAGACAGTTAATTGTTTTCACTTACTTCAAAATAAGAGCATGAATATAAACATCAAGTGATTCTTAACAGTCAATCAAACCTTTAGCACAGATGTTGAACTTTATTCAGCTGAAAGTATGTTAGCGCTGCAGAATTTATTTAGGGGAAGCAAAGTTCACTCAACCTTTTCAAAGTTAGCAAAAAGGCTAAACAAAAGAGTTAGCTTAGCTGTTAGCCTAATTCTGTAGCTTTATGTTCTTGAATACCAAAATATTGATATAGAATAAACAAAAATTTAATAGGAACATTTAGGTTTTCACAATACATATTTCATTTAAGTTAAATAGAAACACGGCGTTTTCTTACTTCAGTGAAATGAAGCTGCAGATGAAAGTAAATGTGACTAAAACGAAACAACAGATGAGACCTTCACTGACTAACGACTGGATGCTCTGGATTTTATTTACAGCGTCACATTGAGATTAAAATCACATACATGCCACACTTTACTGCAATTTATTATTCTCCATCATTTTCACTCCTATTTAAAACTTTATTTTATCTCATGAACCAAAACACATTGAATTTTATGGCTAATTAATTGAAATAAACCTGAAAAGGTTGTTTTTATTTTTATTCTTTTTAACCATTGGGAGTTTCAGAAAACCAGGCGACGGACTGCAGAGCAGCTCCTGTTTGTTTTAGATAAGAAAGCAGCAGATAATCAAATCCAAGCTCATCAATAAACTGGAGATAAGAGGCAGGAGAAAACGGCTCCCCTCTGGAAATACCTGCAGATAACAGGCTGGAAACTGCAGAACCGCTGAAAACAAAACCCTGAGCATCAGCAGCATAAATAAAACTTTAATTAAACAAACCAGGTGAAAGACAAAACGTCACATCAGATCGGTTCAGAACAGGAATCAGGAAGTGTTTTCTTTCACAGAGAAAAAATAAAACGACAAATGACTTTAAAACATTTTCCATAAAAATCTTATATACAGCTTCCTTCATTTCATTTATACTGAAGAATATTAGACCCACTGAACAAAAACTTTGATCCATTTTCAGAACTTTGACTTTAATGTCACACGAACGTCAAGAAAAAAAAGCCAGAAATCAACATGAAAATTCTGAGCCACAATTTTGGGAAAAAACAAAAAAAAATTAAGGAAAAAAAAACATTTCTGAAAGTAAAGTCAGAATTCTGAGATTAAAATTGGAAATATGGGGTTAAAAAAGGAATTTGGAGACAAAATATTAATTTTCTGAGATTAAAGTCAGAATTCTGAGAACAAAAGTCATAATTTTGAGAAATTAAGTTAAAAATTCTGGGAATTTTTAAGTTTTGTTAAAAACTCTCAGAATTCAAAATTCTGAGGGGGAAAAAAGTCAGAATTTGAGGAAAATGTTACAATTTTGAGAAAAAAAAATCCAAAAAGTGAGTATTGTAAGAAAAAAGTAAAATCTGATAAAAAAAAAAATAAATAAATAAAAAAGTTAGAATTATGAGGTAAAGAAAATCTAATTTCTGAGATTTTTTTGTCGTGGCACTAATCTTCTTCCGTACATTTAGATCTTTCAGACAAACAGGCTTTACTTTGGAAGAACTCTTAAAATAAATACTGCAGCATCATCAATCTTATTATCCACGTCGGTTTGGAGCCGATTAGAGAATAAAGTCCGGTGGCATCAGAAGACGAGCAACGCAGGAAGTAGCAGCAGCAGAGACAGGAAACAGCTGGGAGGAGTCAACCTGACCGCCGCCGAGTCATACCAACGAACCTCTTCATCCGAGTCATCTGGGAGAAAATGAAACGATCATTAATATCACGTCTTCAGAGCCATTTCATGCATTTTAAGCTGTTATCTTGTTCTTTCACTTTCTCTAAACTTAGCTTCTCTTATCTCATCTTTCAGCAGCTCTTAAAGCGACACGATTATCTCCCAGGCAGGACAAGGAAAACTGTCACCCTCTGCACTCTGCAGCTCGTTTATTTTTGGAAAAACGACACAAGTGAGTGACTCTGTGTTTGATTAGCTGGTTGACTTCAAATGCTACCAGCTGAAATAAAGTGTGACCGTTTGCCTCGTCTCTTTTTTAGCTCCAAGATGAAGATTTAACCTTCAGGATGAAACTCGGAGCATCACATGAATTAGGATGGAGAAAGTTTTACATTATCAGCTGGACGTTTGTCCAGAACATTTGATACAGACTTTAGTAAAGATATTTCTTTCCCAAAAATGTTCTATGGCTTTATTTATTCATAACAAACATTTGTCACTTTTTCTCTTTTTGAACATGAATGAATGAATGATTAATTTTTTTAGGAGAAAATACAAAAGTAGATTATTTTTAGCATGTGTAAGAAGTTGCATCTTTAGACACAGTATTTCTAACAAGTTTTAAAATTATAATAACTTTTGGCATCATTTGATTCTCATACGTAGCTAATATTAGCAGTAGCATGTTTGGTGGGTCCAGAGCAGTTTGGGTCGGTTCTGTTTCAGTTCTGCTGACAAATAAAACAATTAAAGTGGAAATTCAACATCTAAAACTTTTGACATTTTGCTTTAAAGAACAAAGTTTTGGGACGTCAAACAAGATCAAACTAGATTTGTGTTTCTTTTCTTTTCTGGTTTTCACAAACATCCCAAACTCCCCGTCAGAGTTTCTGCTTTCAGGTTTGGTTGTTAAGGAGTTTCGTAGGAAACTGTTTGGGGGACAAAAGGCTTGAACTGTAAATGAGAAGGTGGAGCAAATTCATTCAGCCCCATTTACACTCAGAAGGATTTTTTTGTTTTGGGTGAAACGTGTGACTGGTGGGTGTTGATTGCTCTTCCACACCTTTGAGATCACAAACCCTTCAGGGATTAACTGAACCACACGAAGAGACCAAAAGAACTAAAACTAGAATGAAACTCTTGTCTCAAAAAGACTCCCAGCTTTTAAATAAGGGCAGATCACACTTGTTGCTAAACGTTCTTACCACAGTCCTGGTGGAAAACGTGAGGGAAGCAATGCAAGACGCCGTAGAAACAGCGGCAGTAGGAACAGCCTTTCTGGACCCACTCACCATGAGGAACAACGCCACATCGTCTGCAAACAGACAAACCCAAAAACTGGAAAAACTGGCAAAAGAGCCACAGCGAGGAACCGTGGATCAGAAAAAAGTGAATAGAAATGTTAATGTTGCTGAAAACACATGAGACCATCGGGTGGTTTACCTGAGTCGGGTGTCGTACTCGCAACTCCTCCCGGTGAAGAATGGAGGGCAGGCGCAGAAGCTGCCCAGGATGCAGGTTCCTCCGTTTTTGCAGCAGCTGCGGCTCTGATCAGCACCTTAAAAACATTTAAATCATTTCAAACATCAGCCTGATCCTCCGTTTCCATCAGCCTCAGATATAACAGAGGAAACGTTTCATCTTCACTGCAAAAACACTAAATCTCACCAAGTAAAGTTGGTCTAGTTTGTAGAGAAAATATCAGAAAACCTGAAATAAGATCAAGTAACTTTTCAGTTGGCAGATAAATTAACTCATAACATGGGAAAAATGTCTTATTAAAAGTTAAATAATCTACCAATAGAACTAAAGCTGGGTTGCTAGGCAACAGGCGGGGCTTGGCTGGTGTTGCTAGGTAACAGCACCAGTGAAACCAGAACTTATTATTGACTTAAAACAAGTCTCTACATAAAAAGTTGTGTTTAAGTTGGTTTATCTTATTTCATGTGAAATAAAGTATTTTTACTACAAAACTAAACCAAAAATATTTTGTGTTTTTGCCGTGTTCATCCAAAGCACTGATTAAATCCTTGTTTCTTTCCATTTTCCTTCAAGATGTCAGACTTTGTTCTTTGGTCTACATAATTTTGTTTTTTCCGTCCAGAACCAGAGATTCACATATTGGACAGGTAAATATTAGGGATAGATAAAAAATGTTAATTAAAAATTATCAAAACCTAGAAAAAGTTTTTACTCCTTCTCTAGCTTATATTCTGGAAAACAGAAAACAATGATCTGAATCTGAAGTTTTATAGATGACACATCTGATCTTTTCTGTTTAACAAACTGTTATTTTCTCATTTTCCTCGTTTTGTGAACAGATTTGAGGTTTTTGGGTTTGAACATGAAGAGGAATCCTCCTCAGATCGATTCTCTGCAGGTTTTCAGTTTGGATCTGCTGTCCAGCTGCTGCAGCTCCTCTCTGTGAAATAAACCAGAGTCTGCAGCTGCATTCCAGCAGCACTCCTCCGCTCCACACCAGTAAACACCAGAGTCTCAGCAAACATCTGAAAATAACAGGAAAACACTAAAACTCAACATCCAGACCCTCATGAAACCTTCGGCTCCTTCCTGCTGCAGAAACCTTGATTCAGTTACACATGTTCACTGTTCCAGTTCGTTTTCATTCATTCCTGCAGGAAGTTTAGAGATGTTATTTTCTGTGTGTGTGTGTGTGTGTGTGTGTGTGTGTGTGGAGGCGTACTGCTGGTGAGGCCGATGAATGGCAGCACGGCGCTGGCGTCTCGGTGTTTACGGTCTCCGCTGTTTGGAGAATTCACCTGGGTAAACTGGGACAGAAACTCCTGGGAGGACTGGGAGGACTGGGAGGACTGGGAGGACTGGGCTGCCAGAGGAGGAGGAGGAGATGAGGAAGATGGGGCAGCAGTAGAAGAGGAGGAGGAGTGGAGGATTCCCTCAGAGCCTGAAAGAAAAAAAGTTAAGTTTGAGTAAATAATTGTGCATCCAATTTGAAATTCAGAATAAATAAATACAGACATTTAAAAATGTTAAATGTTATTAAAATCTGATTTAATGGACAAAATGTTTCTGATTCAGGGACAATTCAGTGACTTCACTCTGAAATGTAAACTGACGGCCACATTTTCTCACATTTTCTCACTTTCCTGACGAATGTTTCAGAACAAAGTCCCACTTTTACATCTGACTGATGTGCAAATGAGGAGAAACCAGCAGCTACTGGAGCCAAACTGGCTCCAAACCAGTGAAACCACAGCCTGACCAATGAGGAGAAACATCTGAATTTATATTGTGACTCTGAAAATATCTGAGTGTTTTAACAGTAAGAAACAATTTAAAAGGTTTTTTCTCTGATCAGCAAATTACATGGAGGAAAAACTTCATGATGCGTTCAAGTACATCTGGAAAACGTACGACTACATACAGAGTTTTTGGATAAAACTTCTGTTTTAAAGACAAACTTTAACTGATTATTACAGAAGATTAGGATCACTGGAAAAAAAAACAAATCTAACTTTAATATCAGAACTTTTTATAACCAAATATTCTTATCTGTCTGTCAACTGTGTTGATGAAACATGAAAATAATCACTAAACTTTTTCTTCCTGTTACTGGATTTGTAAAGTAGCATTTTATTTTTAACTTCATTGAAACTGAAATTTATTTGGTAAGTTTGAGTTTTAAGAGCAGATTTGTCTGATGTTAAAAAAAAATTCAAATTCTGAGGAAAAAAAGGTCAAAATTTGGAGATTAAAATCATTCCTTCATGTTTTAGTGTCCCTCATCCCCTTCCGTAGATTATCAATCAAATTTATTGTTGAACATTTAAAATTGTTGCCGGATTTTGCTCGGAATATTCTGAACATTGTAGAAAATTTAAGATTAATTTACAGTTTTCCGAGGTGCATTTGAACGCATCATGAAATGATCGCCTCCAATAAACATCGTGGAGAAAAACCGACCTGAGGGAGAAACAAACTGGAGGCACCAGAAACCAGCGAGCAGGAGCCTGGAGAAACAGAAACAGGATTAAAATCATTACAATGGGAGAAAAACAAGAAAACTAAACTTTTAGTTTTTTAGGACTCACCTGAACTTCTGCATTTCTAATTTAAAATATCCACGTTCCAACTCCTGGCAGTTTTAATATGAATAAATAAAATAAACACAAGAAAAATAAGAAAAAAAATTAGTGAAATTTATCCGTAAATATTCTCAAAGTTCCCAGAAAAATAAAAATGATAAAATCAGTAAATCCAGGATTAAATCTGAGCTGCTGGTTTCCTCAGCCTCACTAGTGAACATCTGACCAGATCCTGGTTCAAACCTCATCCCTGCTTTCTGCTCTCCAGGTGATTCCCATTCAGGAAGTGGGCGGGGTTCCGGAGGCCACGCCCCCTTTCTGACCGCTGCAGGTCGGAACCAACCGGAACCAACCAGAACCAACCAGAACCAAATGTCCAAATTCTCCAGCTTCAGGCTGAAAAGGTTCAGATTTTAATCCTGAAAACAAATACAGGATTTATTTGTTTATTCCAGAATAATTAAAGTAACTTTAAAACTGTTTGTTTATGTAAAAATTAAATCAAATTAATTTAACAAGGAGATAAATTAAGTTAAAATGAAGTTTGTTATAAAAGCTGCTTTTATTTCAGGGATTATTTTGTCTTTAATTTCTCTATGAAGGGAAAATGTTCAACATTTTGTTAATTAAAGCTTAAAAATAAAAACTGTAGCTCAGAATTAAATTTAAATTAGATTAAAACTGAAAAAAAGGAGAAATTTGTATGTTTTGCTGCAAGCATATGTCTTTATTTTTATTTATATATTATTTTTTGTATTTTATTATCAGTTTATCGAACATAATTTTATTTATTGTGATTGTTGTGAAGCACTGAGTTTGTTGTCGATGTGTGATATAAATAAATTTGATTTGGAAAATCAATTTTATTTCTTCTGTGGATTTTTAGCTGAACCTTTCAACCCCCAGCTGCATGCATGCTAACGCTAACCTCGTTAGCATCCAGTCAGATGCTAATCACTCTGCTGCTGCCAGCAGGAAAAACAGGAAACATGCAGGAACTTAATAAAGTTCAGGTTTAAACTTCACTTCTTCATATTTCCATTCTAAAACGCCTGAATTTATTCTGACACATTAAAATGTTTTTTGTCGACACATTTTTATGTTTTCTGAAAACTCTTTAACTCATTTTCAGTCCAACATTTCTACGATTTCAGAGGTATGAGCAACTTCTTATGAATCATTCTGTTATAAAAAAGGTCAAAATGTTTAGAAATAACTTTCTTAAAAATAGAAGTAATGTGTTAAAATGACCAATACAAGATTTACTATTCAAAGCAGTGAAGCTGGTGTCCCTCAGGGTTGTGTTTTTGGCCTCATCCACATGGAAACACAGCCCAACCTCTAATCTGACCTTTAACCCCAAATGCATTATAAATAACAACAAAAATGGTGGATGACATGTTCATCTTGTAGTTAATTAATTTTCTAATTGATTGTGACGATCAACTCAACTCTGATTAGCTGAAATCTAATTTTTTTGCTCTGAAGGTTCAGGTCTGAGTTCATCCAGATTCCAGGCCTGGTTGCTGGTTTCCAGCGGTACTAACTGTCTCTAGATCATTGTTCTGTAGATACAAAGATCATAAGTTCAGTTTTGTTTCTGCTAAACCTGAAGGAAGTTTCACTTCAAAACTTTCTAGATGACAATTAAAACAAGAATTTTAAGCTCCTCTTTTTAACAAATAGGATAAATAACAACAAAAGAATAAGAAGTCAATAAAAAAGAAAAAAATGAACTGATTTTGTAACTGTCTTTATGTGACTCTGAAGGTTCAGGAAGCCGTTAAATCATGTAAAGCTGCGGCTCCCTGCCTGGTTTCTCCCTCTGAGGGCCACATGGAGGTGGAAATGGGCGTTTTGTCGTCACAAAGCAGTCTGAGCTGATGCTAATACGCAGCTGGACGAGGAGCAGCAGGAGGGACGACCCGATGGGAACCCAGCAGGACGTCTGGTCCCAACGCAGGAGGCAGGAAGACCTGCTGCAGGAGGACAGGAAGACGCATTCAACTGCAACAGGATCAGCAGGAGTCAAGACAAAGAGTCCTGCAAGCTAACGGCAGCGACTCATTAAAACTAACTGATATTTATGTCATGCTTTACCACTTTTAATAGACAAAAAACCTGATTATGGATCCAGAATCAAACCTTGAGCTCTGAATGTGACATTTCTCTGTTATTCACAGGAAGATATAGAATAAATCTCTTAAATTTCAAGGTTTTACGGAGTTGTTGCCTCGTCATGCTTGGTTCTGTTTATCACTGAATTAAATTGTATTCAAGATTAAAACATTTCAAGCAATTAAATGGAAAAGCATGAGCCGTGTTTTAACTCCCCCTGGATCTGATCTGGGAAGCTGCTGTTTGTTTAGTGGGACGTAATGACGCAGTTCCACCACTAGAGGGAGATGTTCCCCAAGCAGTCAACTCTTCTCTCCTTCTTTTTCACTGTTTCCTGTTTTTCTGTTTGTTTTTGGATGAAATTGATGAGGAAGTAAATAGTTTGACTGGCAAGGCGCTGACATCCACCAGAGCTACACAAGGATGAGTAAAAGGATTCAATTTATTATTTAAAGTTTATTAAATATTTCTGATGTACAATTTACATTTTTGTACAAATATTAACAGACAGTTTTAACTTTTGCTTTCTAACAATCTACAGGTTATTTTCCTGGAACTTACATGTTACTTTCACAGAGAAACTTAAATGTTACTTTCCAAAAACTCCTGGTAGGTGAAGCTAAAGTCTTTCGGTCAGAAAGGCTCCGCTAACTTACAGGTTACTCTCACAAAACATGGAGCACTTTCTCACATTTCCTGTAATGAATTTACCGATGATGTTTCTGGATGTTACAGGTTACTTTATTGTTGTTTATTTACCTTAAAGTGACCAATGCTCTTCATAAACTAGCCGTTAGCCGTAAAGGTTTGTTTTCCTCTGTAGTCCTCGGGCTCCTGACCTTTGAACTCAGGTTGCTTCACCAGAATTCACAGAATAGTTTCCTGAGATGTGCAGTTTAATGCTTTAGCGTTAGCATCTGTAAAATACTATGTAGCTGTAGCGGTTTTCGTTAGCAGAGCTAATGTTTCTGTAGCTAACGTTGCAGCTAGCGGTGATCGGCTGCTGGGAAGCATCTTGTAAGATCCAGGAAAGTTTTGGTTGTTTTATTTTTACAGCTAAAAATGGTTAAAAAAAACCTGAAATGAGATCAAAGTTTATTAAAATGTCTCAGTTCATAATGTTTGATCCCATCTTCCACTTCATCCTCCTCCTCTTCCTCCTCCTCCTCTTCATCTTCCTCCTCTTCCTCCTCCTCCTCTTCCTCCTCCTCCTCTTCATCTTCCTCATGTCCGCTGTTAGCTGTGTTCATTTTCCAGCTCAGAGCCCACTTCCTGTTTGTCGTTTCGTCCACTTCCTGTATCGCGTCCCGGCGGCTCCGGTGCTCCTGGGAGAAGCTCATCACTTCGTCTTCGTCCGTCTTCCTCCGGCGGCAGATTCTCCAGGACTCCTTCCAGGCCCGCCACTCCTCTCCCTCCTCTTCCTCGTCCTCGGCGTCGTCTTCGTCGTCGGCTCCTCCGCGGTGAGCGACGGCGACCATCCAGGAGCGCCGCCACGAGGAGAAGGAGGCGTTCAGCTTGTGGAACTGCAGGTGAAGCGGAGCGTCGGGTTTGGGTTTCACTCGTTTCTGCTTCTTCTTCTTCGTCTGTTTTAGAACGCAGCTCTTCTTCTCTTGTTCGTCATGCTCCTCCTCTTCCTCCGCTTGTTTCTCAGCTTTTCCCTCCACAGGATTTTCTTCATCAGTTTCTCCGTCTTCCTCACCTTCATCTTTGTTTTTGTCGATTTCTTCCTCCTTTATCTTACTGTCCTCTTCATCTTCTTCCTCCTCGTCTTCCTCAGAGCTCTCATGCTCTTCCTCATCCTCCTCTTCCTCATTGTTCTCCTCATCTTCGCAGCGTCTTTGTTTGGTTTCCATCTTCATCCTGTGAATGTTTCCATCTTCATCCTCCTCGTTATTTTCGTTCTTCTGCTTTTCGTTTTCTTCTGTCTCTTCTTCCTCCTCTTCATCATCCTCTTCCTCATCATCTTCATCATCCTCTACATCTGGACTGAAAATTTCTTTCTCCTCCTCTTCCTCCTTCTTTTCTCTTTTTCTCTCCATTTCTCTTTTCTCTTCTTCATCTTCTACATCCAGGCTATCATCATCCTCGTCTTCCTCCTTCTCCTCTTTGTTTCTCTTTCCTTCATCTTTATCCTCCTCTTCCTCTTGTCCTTGTTTTTTGTTCATTTCTTCTTGCTCTTCCTCTTCTTCATCATCGTCTTCTAAATCCAGGTTCTCTTCATCCTCCTCTTCCTCTCTCAGGTTTACATCTTCATCCTTTTCTTTTCCTTTTTCCTTCTCTCGTTCTTCACCCTCTTCATCTGCATCTTCATAGTCTTCATCTGTTTCCTCTTCCTCCTCTTCATCTCCTTTACTTTTGCCGCTTTCTTCATCAAACTCCAGAAACTCCTCCTCTTCATCATCATCTTCTTTGTCTTTTCCCAACTTTGTGGCATTCATTTCCTCCTTCTCGGCTTTTTCTGCTCTGTTGATTTCCTTCCTTTCCTCCTCATCTTCAGCATCCTCCTCTTCCTCATCTTCAGCATCCTCATCTTCAGCATCCTCCTCTTCCTCATCTTCAGCATCCTCCTTCCTCTGCTCTACTCCATCTTCACTTTTTGTTTCTTTTGATTTGCCGTTTTCTTGCATTTCTTCCTCTTTATTGGCTTGACTGTCTTCCTCCTCTTCCTCCTCTTCCTCTTCTTCCTCCTCTTCCTTTTCTTCTTCATCTTCAGCGTCTTCCTCTTCTTCCTCATCTTCAGCATTCTTCTTCCTCAGCTCAGTTACTGGATCTCGACTCTCTGTTTCTTTTGTTCTGGCATTTTCATGTCTTTCTTCATCATTGGTCTGATTTTCCTCGCCTTCCTCCTCCTCCTCTTCCTCCTCCTCCTCTTCCTCCTCCTCCTCATCTTCCTCCTCCTCATCTTCCTCTTCCTCATCTTCAGCATCCTTCTTGCTCTGTTCAGTTTCAAGCTTTTGACTTTTGTTTGTTTTGCTGTTTTCTTCCTCATCTTCCTCTTCTTCATCTTCAGCATCCTCCTCTTCCTCATCTTCCTCTTCCTCATCTTCAGCATCCTCATCTTCAGCATCCTTCTTGCTCTGCTCGGTTTCAAGCTTTTGACTTTCCGTTTTGTTTGTTTTGCCGTTTTCTTCCCCTTCCTCATAAATTTCCTCTTCATCCTTCATCCTGTCAGCTGATTCGTTGTCCTCCTCCTCTTCCTCATCTGCATTGTCCCGTTTTTCTTCCTCCTCCTTCATCACACTGACACTCTTATGTTTCTCCTCTTCCTCATCTTCTTCACTCTCCTCCTCATCGATTCCTCTCTCTGTTTCCTTTTCACCATTTTCTTTCTCATCTTCTTCATCTTCATCTTCCTCCTCTTCATCTAGACCCTCATCCTCCTCTTCCTCTTTTTCCTGACCCTTGTTCTTGTTTAAGCTTTGGAATATGTTTGTCCTGTTCTCCTCCTCCTCTTCTTCTTCCTCTTCTTCCTCCATTCCTTCATCCTCCTCCTCTTCCTCAGTTCCGTCTCTTTCCTCCTGCTCTTCGTCGTCCTCCCGTCTTTTCTGTCCTTTTGGAGCCTTCCAGGCCTCCGTCCAGTCGCTCAGACCAGACCGGTCCAGACCCGACAACAGGAAAACGTTTATGGCTCTCCGTCTCCTGGCCATCTGGTTGCTATGGTGATGGGTGGACAAGACGGACGGCTGACACCACCTGAGGGGAAACCAGAGGTCAGTTTGGATAAAGATAGGAAGGAAACATCAGATCCATCCATCCATC
>VMRN01000207.1:25663-42951 GCA_010277015.1 Poeciliopsis turrubarensis
GTGTGTGTGTGTGTGTGTGTGTGTGTGTGTGTGTTCGGTCTGAGCATGCGCAGTAGCTGTGTCTCCGTCACGTAACGAGACGCTCAGATCATTTTGCTGCTGATGTCATGTGAACTGCCAGCTCTATTTTTAGCTCAACCACATGGCATTTTTAGGTTTCCATACGTTTGCTGTCAGCTCACACAGGACATGGATTTGTTTGGGTGTTTTTCCAGATTATGTTGGATTTACTTTCTAAATTGTTAAGATAGTTTGTTTAAATTGACCAAGTTCAACAGGTTGTCACAAATCTTTACACATATAATCATTTTAATACTGTTGTCGCTCTACTTATTCCTGTTCTTTGTCCATCTTTTTATTTCATTTCTGTTTCCAGGTGAATATAAAAATAAATTTTAATGTTACTTCTGTTGCCACTAGATGTCACTGTTGTCTAATACGGTCTAGAGATTCACTCAGTTATTATTTGGTAACTTATAAATCACACCAGAGCCACAACACTTTGACAAATATATATCACTGAAATAGGATATAAAAAGAAGGACTGGAGCTTCATCTAAAAAAATATCTATATATTTATGCTGACAGGTACAGATTTAATCCTTATTTTTAAGGATTAAATGTATTTTTTTTAAATCCAGAATAAATTCAAGTTATTTGTGGCTTTTTTATTTTGCAACAAAAACATAAAGATTAGTTTATATTTATCACGCTAATGAAGGGTACTAATGATTCATGTCTTACCAGATGTATCCACTAGATGGAGTCAGTGAACCTTCGGTTTGGTTTGTCAGGTTGAGGAAACTCCTGCAGTAGCAGGCTGAATAAAGACAAGATACTGTTTGTTTTACTCCTTTATTCAGGAGACTTAAGCATTTCATTCAGCTTCAACATCAGACAGTCCTGTGTACCTTTCTCTTTCTCAAACCGTTTTAATATTCTCACATTAAAACTACACCCACTCTTCATAAGATCCTTATCCCTCTTCTTCTTTGCCTTTTTTCCTTAAATAGCAATTTAAAACTATACTGTTCTGATTTATTTGCCTGAAACACGCCTTCCATCCACACTGTCCTGCGCTAACTATCAAAAAGACATTCCTATTATGGGCTAAATGCAGATCCTTGGGTTCAACAGAGTGACTCATTTCTTGAAGCGATTGTTTTTGTTTCAGTACAGTGGAAGGAGGAACTTCCAGGATTCATCCCAACCAGATATTGGCTTAAAGCTCATCTGTTTTTTCAGGTTTTCAGGACGGACAAAGAATCTCCAAGACTCTCCCCATTCCTCCAGGAATTTCTTATAGACGTTGTCTTCAGGCGTGAGCTTCCTGTTAGAACCGCTGCCTTTCTTGGGACGAGGTTGGGTTTTACCCAGGAGGTGGCATCCTGCCCACTTCCTCTCGGATTGTTTCTCCTTCTCCATGCCAGAATACAGTTGCTTCTTCGTTTTGATCTTTGTTGGTAAAATCACTCTTTGATCACTGAGTTCTTTGGATCTACCTTTGGTATTAAGCTGGTTGTTGGGTTTCTGCAGGAACCGGTAGGAGTTTGCCCAAAGTGTGGCAGAAGCAAACACTTTGTTTAGGTCGGATTTATTTTTATTTATGTTTTGCATCTTGTTTTTGCTTGACCATAAAACCTGGTAGTAACCAGGGTTCTGGGAAGACTCAATCCAGGGCTGATCCAGTTGGGGCTTTGGGTTGGCAAGTCTGAAAGATCTTCCCCACTTACATCCACACTCACTCAGAATGGGATGTTGCTGCTGAGTTGAACTACTTTTGCTCGATTGATTGCTTAAAAGTGATTTGGTGCTCCATGAGGAGCTCCACTCTTTCTCAGGGTATCTTTGGCCAAATATCTTGTTGTCAAAAGAGCGGCTCATTTTAGCTTTCACCCCTTCTGGGGACAGAATGCTTTTTGGGCGTTGGATCTCAGTGGATTCATCCACCCACTTATCTATAGATACTAGTCCAGTCCAGTGTGGTGTGTGGTAGATGGACCACTTCCAGGATTCCCTCCACTGAACAAAAGACGGTTTGTCATGTCTCATCTCTGTTTCTGTGACCATCCAGGCATCTTGCCAATCTGACATGGACTTGGCATGACTTTCCTGTTCTCTTGAGTTATCAGGAACATTCAACTTTCCTTTGCTGTCTTGACCTTTGGCTTGTCCAGGTTCTGATCGATGCTGGTACCTTGAGAACCTCCAGGATTCTCCCCAAACCCGTTCACTTGTTGGGCCATTTTTAGGGAATTTCTCCACTGAAATCTCACTCTGGTGCCTCTCCCAGTTCACCCGGACTTGCGTTGAGGTGGACCAACCCTGTTGCCAGAGCTCAGGGTTCTGATTCAGGGGCCGGCAGATAAACTTCCAGGAGTCTTTCCACTCTGAGGCTTTGGGCTTTGAATCTTCCCCTTTCTCAGACTCTCTGAAAGGCTTCACAGGATCCGGCTTGTACCTTCTTTTTTCCTGTCTCATTCTGTGTTTTATTACCTTCCAGGAATCCCTCCATTCAGAAGGTGGAAGTATTTTCTGCAGGTGCTTCAGAAGCAGTATCTTTGACTCGGGGAGTTCCCTCCTTGTGTGATGTATCACATCACGTCTTAGTTGCTCGTACCTTGGATCTACTTTCTCTGTTGAGTAATTGACCTGAGGGATCTTTTCCACCCTTTGAGTCTCAACATCTATCTTTGGCGGTAAGGCTTTGAGAACTTTATCTATCTCGGCACAAGGTTTTGAGTTGTTCTTTGGTATCTCCCATGACTTGCTCCAGTCGCCCATCGCCTCAAATTTATCGCAGAACTGAAGGTCTCTCTTACGAGTTGCGGAGGTGATTTTGTAAAAACCGTCTCTCTCCAGGCTGTGATCGTCAAAGCCGTGATGTTGGTTCTGAGAGGAACTCTGTTTGTTGTTGAAGGCGCCGGCTGCTGTTCTCCATGAACTGGCCCATTCTGGACTGAGCGGTTTCTGATGGCGAGGAACCTTGAAGCTGCTGCTGCCATGATGGTTGAGAAGCCGCCAACATTCCTCCCATTCTGGGTTTATTTCTCTTCCCATATCTTTGTTGTCATCAACTGTTGCAGTCAGTAAACCTTCGTTGCCTGGCTTGGTGGATGTCCAGGAATCACTCCACTCTGATGAACACAAGATTTCATTTTGGTGCTGGGTTTCCACCAGTGAAGTAAAGAATCCATGTTTAGAGGCTTTCTCTTCATCTTCAGCAGAATCTTTCTTGATTTTCTCAAATCTTTTCCAGGATGTCTGCCATTCGTCAGTAGGCAGATTCAGGTCCAGCTCCTGTGGTTCCACCATCTTGTAAAAGGCTTTTCTCCAGAGATGATAGCTTTGTGGATCCACCAGATTGGGCTCGTTTGGCCAAGGCTTACCTTCTTCAGCTCGAGGTTGATAGGGAGCAAACATCCAGGACTGCCCCCAGTCTGGACTTGCGCCCTCTGCTGGTGACGGTAAGGACTTGTTGAACTTCCAAGCCTTGCCCCACACCAGAGATGATGGCTGAGTTTTGGTGATTGACATGAGAAGCTGAAGTTTGTTCAAACTCTTGTCTTGCACCTTTTTGTCCTTGAGATTTGGGGCTTGAGCAGAAAAGCTTTTCGCCGGGACTCCTGGTCTCCCAACGGGACCCAAACCTCTGCCAAGAGGAACTCCCTGAGGAACCAGCGGTTGCTTGCTCTTCCAGATGTTGTCATCTGGTTGGATATCGGAAGGTGCAACTTTCCTCTCCACTCTTTTGTATTTCCCCATCTTGGCAGTCATACGATCCGCCCAGTCCTTGTTGATGCTGTGCAAACAAAAAAAAGAACAAAAGGGCAAAAAAAGTTAAACACAGCTTGCCATTATTTATTTATTTTGTCTTGAAATATTAAACCTGCAGTTCAAACGTTTTGATCCCAACATAAATTTTCTAGGATTGCAAAAAGTGCTTTAGTTCTTGATTAGAGGATTTCTCCAGAAATGTTTCATACTTCATTGAGCATTTTGGACACTTCTAAGACATATTGACTGTTTATTTAGATTGGTCTGATTTTAAAAATAATTGGAACTATGTGCTCCAGAAAATCTGTACGGCGTGGAGATAATTCTGGATTTTTTGTTCTGGCGTAAATTTGGTTGTTCTGTTTATATCCAGGCCTGTGATGATGCAAACCTTTTGTGGTCTGAGGTGAAGTTACTGAGGGGTGAAGTGATGCTGCCATCTGGCAGCTCTTAAATAACACAACAATGTTTTTATTTATAGAAAACCTGTTATGTCCTGCTGCTAGGAGATCAAACTACATTGGTTGCACTTAAAAAAATAAAATCACAATTAGTGTACATTATTTACCCTCAGGTTCCAGTTTAACAAACAAATGATTGGTGTTTTTCTTTCTTGTTGTTTTTGGATATTTCAGATTTGCTATTGAGGAAAAAAGCGAAAACTGAAAATGAAGTTGGACGTTTTTTCCTGTTTTATCATAAATTGTTGAATAATTAATGAGTTATTTGTTGTTTCATTGGAATCTTCTGAGATTCAAAACAAAATTGAATCTCAAAATTTTCAACTTTCGAAACTCAGAAATGTTCATGTTTTTCCCCAAAAAATTTCTGAGATTAATCTCAGAATTCCTTAGTGTTTTTTCTTGCAGATTTTAAACTTCTGGAGCTCAGAAATGTTCTGGGAAAAGCACTGTTGCAGTTTTCTCTCTGCTCTGAGTCAATTCAACCAAACTGTTTGAGCAGCCTGTTCCCCTCCTGGCCTGCGGGGGCGCTGCACCAAGAGCCACTGAAGGAAACGACATGAAAACCTCTGAAGACACTGAGAGCAACTTTCCTCTTCACAAAATAGAAACAAATGGAGGCGTCAGATTTTAGAGGTTGTAGTATTTCTCTTTTTGTCTCTGGATTTCTCCTGCTGGCGCTAGATTAGTTTGTTATGGTTGTATTTACCCAGAATGCCCTGCCCTGGAGTCCGCTTCCTGCTTTTGGAGCGATCTCAGGTCTGCTTGGTGTTCACACATGCATTCAAACTGAACCGGAGTTCACTTCAACCCAAACCAGACCGATGCTTGGGTTTTTGGTTGTTATCAGGAAATGTTCGACTGAAAGCATGAAACACGCTTTCCCTGCAGAGTGGACCATAACTCACTGTCTCTCTCTCTGAGTATTCATTTCAGCTCCCGCTAAATCTGTTTGCTCTTCAGGCGGCTCTGGAAGTCGAGACATGGCATGCGTTCTTGGACCGGTACCTTTTGTGGAGATTCGTTGGCAAAGCTAACTGGTGACCTTTGCTGCTCTGGTGGGTCAAGTTTCCTGCTCTGGACGTTGTCGTTCCTCCATCATCATGATGTTTCTGAGAAGTTAGCTCTTACAGAATAATTTAATAAATTCCTCTTTAAAGCCACAAGGATGTTCACACGTAATAAAACATTAAATCTGTGGTTGCAGCTGTGATTGACTGACTGATCTCTGAATTAGACTGGATGAAGAGCAGCTGGCATTAAAATGAACCTGAGTTCACTGGGACTGAGATATTAATAAATACATGACGACCCAACCAGTAAAGCAAGAAATACTAAATAATTAAAGACATTTAATACAAATACTGCAACTAAAGCAGAAACATGGTTGAAGGAAAGTGACTTGTTTCTATTTTTGCTCCATTTATGTTGAGTTTAAAACAACATTTTTGTTCTGAAAACCTTTTCAAACCATTTTTTATTTCTGGTATTTTTCTAACAAACAGACGCATCTTCCTGTAACTCTGAGCATTTCTGATCATAACGGTTCATTTCTGTTTGCCTTCGGTGACCCAAATGCAAAACGAACTGCGAAACGTAAATAAATCCCCTTTTTTTTCTGCCTCATTTGTGTTTTTGTTTGTTTATCAAAATTTGCATCTTTTTTTTCAACATCTTTCATCTTTTTGTATGAATTCGGACCTGCTGGCTCTTCAGAACCTTTCATTTAAAGCTTTGTTGGGATTTCTCCTGCATCTAGACTCTCAGATGTGTTTTCAGATTTTGTTTAGTTTTTTGTAGATTTTAATTAGAAAATGAGGTCAAATGATGTCAGTTTCTCTTTCAAACTGCTGATAACAAAAAACCCAAAATTGAGAAAATCTTCACCAAACAACTAACTAAATAATATCTTTATTTAGGTAAAGAAAATTATTAGTTTCTTGTATTTTTTATGAATGTTAAGTAATTATTCACCTAAAACTGTCTCACATTTTGCATTAAAGACAGTGATGACGTTCAGTTTCACTAAGATATTTATAATTGAAACTAGATCAAAAAAACTTGGTAACATTTTGTGTTTTTTCAGTGTTCTGAACGTTTGGAGCCCTTTGGAAATCTGTTGAGTTTCGGGAATTTCTTCAAAATAACTTTTTCATCTTTAAGAATCTGTGCAGCATGTAAAAAGGGTCAGATTTAAGGAACGGAGTGAAATGGGTTTAAGAGAGCAACTAAAGCAGAAAGAAAACCTTCAGATTTCAGAATCTTCAAAACTTAGATTTCTTGACTGTTTTTGACTGAAATTGTTTCTGGGGGAGAAATCAAACATCAGAGTGAATTCAAAATGCAAAACTTTATCTGCAGATGGAAACTGAAGACCAAACCCAGTCAGGAATCTGTTCAGCGTTGGGAATATTAAGACACAAGAAAAATCACTAAAACTTACATTTCAAAGAAAATCACTGGAAAGTCTTTGATCAAAATCATTTGTAAAGATTAGAGGAACTTCTGATTGTTGGAAAGATATTAAAAGTCTGTTTTGCAGAAACTTAGTTTTCATAATCTCTAATTTAGCATTAATTTAAGATTTACTCTGAAAACAAACTTCATGCCAACAGAAAGTGGGCTGCAGTTTCTGCAGGATGAAACTTCAGCCTCTGGTTTCGATTTGGGATCTAAACTGTCAAACAGTTTGGACGTTTGGACGTCCCTCAGCTGACTGCAGGACTTTCTGTCCCGTTTGTTCAGATTAAAACACGGTCAGATTCGTCCCAGTTGGGTTCAGTTTCACCTGAAGGGCTGCAGTTCGTCTAAAACTGACAGCAGAAGTTTGATGAATGTTTGGTTTTCTCACGCGGGCAGCGCGCTCTTCTCCAGCCGCTCCTGCTCCAGAAGCATCCTCTGTCCGAACTCCCTCATCCGGATCTCCCAGACGTTCCTCATGATGGAGGCGTCGCATCCCACCACCTCTGGGTTCTTCTCGCCCGACATCTTCAGCCTGGTTCCTGCAGGAAGCAGAGCCACAGAGCCGTTAGCGTCTCCATCGCTCAGCCTGCGTTGGATTATAGTGAAATCTGAATGAGACCTCCTGCAGAGACGCAGCTTCACCGGCGATAATCTGAGTGGAGACGCTGCTGACAGCTCTGCTGATTTGAACCGACGCTCTGGGAGCCAATAACCACCTGATGGATGTGAAGGGCTGCACCAGCTAAAAATAACACCCTGCCCCGACTACAGCACTCGCTTTTTACACTCAGCCTCCATCAGCACTTTTTCAACAGGGTTGATGTTCTCCAGCTTCCTCCTCCTATAAATCTGTGTTTGCACAGTTTAAATATTTAAGTCAGTCAACGTTTTGACCAAAAACTGCAGCTAAAAACTAGGGAAATCTTCCTGTATTGGATGCAAAATGGTCAAAAACAACTAAAGTTCAACTTAATCTGCCAAGAATAACGGTGAATTGTAGATAGAAAAATAGAGAAGTACATTTCTGCCAAAAAACTGAAATTTCCTTGAAAAAATTTGGAAACTTCTGAGTTTTAAAAGTCAAAAGTTTGCTATAAAGAATCATAATTTTTTGAGATTACTCCCAAACACTTTCTAAGAACAACTTAGTTTGTAAAGTGTAAAAATTTAAACCTTTTTAAAATGTCCAGGTTTTTTTCTGCAACATTTTTCAGGTTATTCTCAGTTCATTTAGACCTGGAAGTTGTTTTCTGGAATCATTCATGACAGATTTTGTGGAATCTGGATTTTATCACAAATTTTCAACATTTTTTCTTGGAAAAAATGTGAGATTAAGTTTTTTTTTTCTAGAATTTTATTGGCCAGCAGGTGGCATATTTGTATGCAACGTCATCGCTTGAGCCAGGAATCAAAGATCTTCTATTGAAAGCAGATGTGTGTTTAATACACCTGAACTGCAGCGGATGTATGGGTGAGTTCTGGTTGTTTAATCTACAACCTGTCTAGATTAAACAAGAGCGATGCTAGAAAGCAGAAAAGATTGTAATAAATTTGTATCAATTCAAATATAAATGAGACGCATAGGTACAGATTAAATAAGACAAAAAAAGTTTTCTGTCTTTAAATTTGCTCCATTCTTAAATTTAAAGTTTTGTTTTTTTCATTAAAACTTTTTATAAAGTCATCCAGGTGCTACATTTATTGCAGGATGTTGTTTCTTTCCTGTTCGTCTTGGTGTTTTTTTTTACCACAAACAATAAATCAAAAATAAATCACTTATGAAAATATCTTCCCTTTTTAATCAAAGCCATAAAAAGTTCAACTCCAACATTTACAAGGGAAACGCGAGAAGCAGGTCATAAACATCTGAAAATGATAAGAAAACGTCATTAACGGCTCCAACCTGAACGTTTATTTTGATCGGAGTCAGCATTCTTTCCGGCGCTCTAGTGACGTCAGCAGAATGCGCCGGCGCTGGGAGCTCCGTGTCTGAGCAGCAGCAGCAGCAGCAGCGGGGAGACATGGCCCTGTTCCCGGAGCGGAGCCGCGGCCTGTGGCGGCTCACGGTGCTCCTGCTCGCCGTGTCGTCGCTGCCCGCCGCCACGGCGCTGCTGGAGGGGCTCTACTGCGGGACGGAGGTCTGCTACGACGTGCTGGGGGTCTCCCGGGAGGCCTCCAAGGCGGAGATCGCGAGGGCTTACCGGCAGCTGGCCCGCCGGTACCACCCGGACCGGTACCGGCCCGAGGAGCCCGGAGAGGAGGAGAACGCTCACTCCAAGTTCCTGCTGATCGCTACGGCTTATGAGACACTGAAGGCGAGTACCGGCTCTGTTTACTCTCATTCAAAAACTTTATTGAACTGTAGCTGCAATAAGGAAAGATCTCCTGTAGCAGTCCGCATTGCAGCGAATCACAACAAGACTCTGACTGAAGACACTCAGGAATGTCCAGAATGTTCTGGGTTTTATGAAGAGTTTTTCTTTGCTCCATCATCTCCAGAGGCTCTTATCCACTGTGGAGTGTTTAGGGCCAAACTGAGAGAAATAAAATAAAATTATACTTAAAAGAATGAAGTCATACAAAAATAGACAAAATAATATAAAAATAAAGTCATAATTAGAGAATAAAGAGTTACAAGACTGAATTTGAAATAAAGTTTCATATTATTTCAACTTTATTTTCATACAAATTCTTGTAATACAAAGACTTCATTCTTCTAATATTATGACTTTATTGTCATTATTTTCATAATGTGTATACGAAGACTTAAGGTCTGGACTTTGACTAGACCACCCGGATCCTGCAGATCTGCTGCTGCATTTGGTTTTATGGTTCAGATTTTCAGATTTTCTCTCTTATTTCAGAAAATGAACTTTTCTGAAATACAGAAAAGTTCATTTCTGACTCAGATATTACCCACATCATCACCGTCCTCTGCCGTGCTTTACAGTTGGTACAAACATCTCTAAAACCGCCATCTTGGTTTCAGAGGAGCGTTTTTCCCGTTCTAAACTTCCCAGCCAGTCTCTGGTATTCTGTATTTTTCTCGTAATCCTGGATGATCCTGATTCGTTTTGTTCCGTCTGCAGGATGAAGACTCGCGGCGCGACTACGACTACATGCTGGACCATCCCGAGGAATACTACCAGCACTACTACGCCTACTACCGCCGCCGCCTCGCCCCCAAGGTCGACGTCAGGATCGTCATCCTCGTCACCATCTGCGCCATCTCCGCCGTCCAGGTAGGAGCGCCGCCGCCCCCTTCTGGCTGGAGCTTAGAAATACATTAAAACACCTTAAACAAGAATCTAGATGTAGATCCACATTGATCCATGGGTCTGAAATGTTCTGGTTCTGGATGTGAAATGTTTCCTCCAATGTCTTCCTGGCCCAGTATAACCAGTATAACCAGTGTCTGCTCTCCAGTACGTCAGCTGGTGCAGCAGCTACAACAAGGCCATCAACTACCTGGTGACCGTCCCAAAGTACCGGATCCAGGCCACCGAGATCGCCAAGCAGCAGGGCCTGCTCAGCCGCACCAAGGAGAAGGGCAAGAACCGGCGCTCCAAGGAGGAGATCCGCGAGCAGGAAGAGGAAGTGATCCGTGACATCATCAAGAACAAGATCGACATCAAGGGCGGCTACCAGAAGCCGAGCCTGTCGGACATCCTGCTGTGCCAGATGGCGCTGTTCCCCTTCTACCTGAGCCGCTACGTGGCGTGGTACGCCCGCTGGGTGTACCGCTTCACCGTCTGCCGGGAGGAGTACGGCGAGGAGGAGAAGCTCTACCTCATCAGGTCAGTGGCGGCCGGCGCCGGCCCGCGCCGCTCGGGTTCCGGCCGAGGTTCTGACGGCCCGGTTCTGCTCTCATCAGGAGGAACATGAAGCTGTCGCAGGCCCAGTTCGACAGTCTGGAGGAAAACACCAAACAGACGTTCCTGGAGAAGCAGCTGTGGGTCCGAGAAAACTACGAGGTACGAGGCCCCTTTAAGAACTCTGGGCCAATCAGAGGCCACTTCCTGTTTCTGAAGGTTTAAGAAGAGTAAAAAAGACACTTTGACTCACAAACTGTTATAACTTTTGATTAAAAACCAGATTTTTATATTTATATTACTAAAACAATAAAATTATGAGAATAAAGTCATAATAATAGAAAAAAGTTTTGTTATGGTAATAAATAATAAAGATGTAAAATTACTCAAATAAATTACTAATAATAGAAGAAAAGTAATATGAGAATAACTATTATAATAGAAATAAAGTTACTCTGTATGTTTTAATTCTTATATTATTTTGACTTTATTGTTGAACGACATTTTGTCGTAACTTTACGACTTTATTTCCGTAGTTTTTGTTTTCTTCGCCAGGCTGTGACACTCCGCTGTAATGATCAGAGTTGTCATATTTTACTGATCAGAGCCTGGTTCTAAAGCTCCTTCCTGTTATCCAGCCTCTGATTCTCTCCTGCTTCCTCCAGGCGTACAGGAAGGAGCGCGAGGAGGAGATGAAGGCCAAGCTGGCGACCGACCCCAAGATGAAGCGGTACCGCCGCTGGATGAAGAACGAAGGCCCGGGTCGGCTGACCTTCACAGACGACTGACGGCGGCGCCGCCCGTCTAGAACCAGCACGCCTGCCTCAGCGCCGGCTCAACGCCCGGCCCGGCCCGACCCGGTCCGGCGAGGTCCGGCCTGGCGCCGGCGGACTCCAGCCCGGCTGTTTGCAGCCGTTGCTACAGATATTTTCCTACAGACGCGCCTCAGAGTGACTGAATAAACTGCGAGCTGAAGCTTGACGTATTTCTGTATTCTAACATTTTTACCCCATTAAAAGAAGCAGATCAAGTTTATATTTAAGGTTAAAAAATGTTTGTGATAATTATTTCCTCCACATTCAGCCTTTGCAGCCTGAAGTATAAATATAAGTGTCCTTTAAAAAGGCAGCAACAAATAAACTCCTGCTGCTGATGAAGCCGTTAAAGACATGAATGTTTTCTTGCCTGCAGCGTCCGGCGGTTCGATGCTGCAGATCCGACGGTTGGATGCTGCAGCGTCCGGCGGTTTGATGCTGCAGCTTTCAACGCTTGGATGCTGCAGCGTCCGGCGGTTTGATGCTGCAGCTTTCAACGCTTGGATGCTGCAGCGTCCGGCGGTTCGATGCTGCACAGTTGAGCGCCGTCTGTCCTGCGATACCGCAGCGTTCCTCCGGGGGCGATGGTGAGTCGCTGTGGCGTGTTGTGCTGCTTTCTGTTCGCCATTGTTTAACGGCTGTGCAATCTGTTGGTTAACGCGAAAAAATGGCCGAAGTTCAGACTTCAGAGGGAACGAATTCGTACGTTCCCAAGACGACGACTGTAGACAGAACAAAGGACCAAATTGCAAGACAAAGAAATTAATTTGCAATTAACCTTAAAGATTTTGTAGAATTTTTTTTTTTTTCTGAGTTCAAAAGGTCAGAATTTACAATTTCATGAGCTCAGAAAAAAATGTAATACAAAATTTCTCAGATGATTCTCAAAATTTGAGTTTTTTTCCCCCAAATTTCTGAAAATGATCTAAAAGTTAATGAATTTTTTCTTTCTAGGATTTTTCTGAGCTTAATCTCAATATTTTTATTGAAATTTTCTTCTGCCATAGATTTGCTGAAACTTGCACCAGAAAGAGGTTTTGGGTCCTGCAGGAATGTGATGTGTTCCAGTTTTATAACTGAATAAACTTTAATAAAAGCTGAATTTATGAATCTGTTGCTGATTAAAACGTTGATGCAACTTAAACTAATTTTCTCTTTGGTCTGAGAAACAACAGAAATGATGCGATAAGATCAGATAAAGTGTGAAACTGAAGGGAAGATGATTTTCAGAGTCATGGTGGTTTCCTCTTTGGCTTCAGTGTAAAATGATGAAACTCTTTGTGTATGAAATTATAATCATGTGTCTTATGAATTTCATAGGGAGATGTAAAACTGAAATTATTATGACAAACTCATTTTAACTGGTTTTGCATCTCATTATAACAATGGATAAATAAGACCAGTTAGAGACGTCAGTGAGTCATGGTGTAAAAGGAACCTGAAAACACGAAGCAGAAACACGAAGCAGAAACTTCATCACTGGTTGCATCACAGCTGTCACATCATGGCGATTCTGGTCATAAACTTTCGACCCCAAACTGGATTCTCAAGACCCCCTTGCGGACCCCATCCCCACTTTGGGAACCCCAGATTTAAAACAATCTAACTTAACACTGGCAGCTATGACAGAATATCAGAGCAAAGTAGATAGAAAAAAATAAAGCAGGAGCAACTCAGACACTTCCTAGGAAGACCTTGGAGAAATGTTCTATTTGAAAAGTTTAAGATTTTTGACTTTTGAAAAAAAAAATTGTAATTAATTTCCACATTTTTGAGTATTTTTGACTTTTTCTCCTGCATCGTGGTTTAACATGCAGCATACTGCCCCCTAGTGTTGAATATTTGTAAGTATTTCAGTTCGATACCTGAAAAGGTATCGAAAAAAAGCTTTTCAGAGCTTTTTTTAGCAGCTCTGAAAAGAGCTGCTAAAAAAATAAATATATTTTTAAATAAATTAGTGGGTTAATTTAAATAAATTTAAATAAATTAGTGGGTTAATTGTCTTAAATTAGATCATCTTTTAGTCTTTTTCTGCTGTGAACATGCAGCTGCAGTTCCTCTCGCGGCCACTAGGCGCCGCTGCGGACTGAACTTCTTAAAAGTTGATCATCCAGCACAGAAACAGGTTCTTGTGCGAAAACTTCCTTGTTGATGAGCTGCTGGTTTATTTCTGTTCCTCTTTAAGCTTCACTGTAAACGGAAGAAGGAAATAAATCTGAGTCTGAAGGAATTTGGGACAATGAAAGACAAAAACCTGATTTCATCTGCATGAATCAGGAAATAGAAAAAGAAAAACACCAAAAGTTTCCCACATTCACAGTCAAAACAATAATTAAAGGTCACAAATACTGGAGACTGACTCTTAAAACAGTTTGATCATTTCTTACAGTGAACTCCTGCTTTTGTTATTTTGTTTTTGAAGGATCTGAGGAAGAAATAAACCAAATTTTAATGCAAAAGACACATTTGGAAATTAACATTAGTGAGGTAAAATGTGGGTTTAAAGCTGAGTTTATTGACATACACACATATATTTGTCATTTTCAAAGCAAAGTCCTTTTGATTTTATTTATTTCATATTTCGTCTAATTTAAATCACATTACTCTTATGTATATATATTTTAAAATTAATTTATATTGATTATGATTACATTTATGTTTACTAATATTTTACCCTTTGAAATAGCTTGTCAACAAATTATCAATTTCATCTTTGGCATTGATAAAGTATAATCAGTCATTTTTTTATTCATATCCTTTATTTGAATCAGTGAAAACCTATAAATAAAAACATTTAGTAATTACATGTGTGTAATATTGATGTTGTTTTGGCTCCTCATCTCTTAATTTAAACAGTTTTGCATCATGTTTCTTATATGTTCCTTCAAAATAAAAGTCACTCAAAGCTATTTTATTTATTTTAATTACACAATCAAACTGGTGAGTTTTAATTGATCTTTCTGCCATCAGGCATCAAAGGGTTCTGTAATGTGGGCGTGTCTCTCGTGACGTGGGCGTGGTTAAAGGAACGAGCTAAACGTGCATGTGACGCAACACAGATGACCAATGACATCAAGCTAGCCGTTTTAACCAGAAGTTAAGGAGCAAAACACATTTCACATTAAAAGCACGACACTTTTGAAACGATTTCCTCCCTCAACTTTTATCCTGGGAAACTCAGACATGACAGCAAGTGACAGGCAAGATGGAGCACAAAAATAAAAGCACAGCTTGTTTTTTACTTTTAGACATGTAACCATGGTAACAAGGAGTTGTTTCCGCAACTTTAAAGCTCATGAGCTTTTCATAAAGGCTCAAATAATATCTAAGCTACGACAGAGATTTAATGAGGGGTAGCAACAGCAAATAAGTTGGATTAGCTAACTTGCTAACAACTAATGACGTCATCCAGAATATGTTGCAATATAGTATTGTTTCTGCTACCTGGATATTTGGCTGTTAGCATGTAATGACTTCAAAACTAGTAATTTGATCCAATAGGGAAATTAAATAAATGTGACTGTCCTGCAACAACAGTCTTCAGTCAGAAGCCTCTTCAGATTGGTTGCAACACTGACTGCTAATGAAGCAAAAATATCTATATTGGAACATTTAAAATAGCCACATGGACTAATAACATCAGAATATATATATCATATTTTATATATCATATTATATAATATATATCATATATTTATACTGCAGTGACATGTATTTCTAAAATATATATTAAATCAGAAGCTAAAAACATAATTTCGTCCTTTTCAAGCGTGGTGCTGCGCCGCGACCTTATTTTGTAGGTCTGTAACCGGAAGTGAGTTGTTACCAAATGAAACTTGGCGGAAGTCCGCGCCTTCAGCCGGCTGAAGCTGAAGGAATCTGGCTCTCACGCCGGTGCTGACCCGCGATTCAACCTGTCCTGGGGGTGGTTGACACGAGTGAGCTCCACGGCAGGGACAGCGGTCATCTGGAGCGTGTTTGAGCCGGGATCCGGGACCTGCGGCGGGATGGCAGCGCTGGGCAGCGCCGGCCGCTTGTTTCACTGTGAGTATCTGAATGTTCAGAAATTTATCCAAACTGAAACTGCGCTCTGGTGCTTTAAAATTACTTTTAACTTTAATGTCTTTTAACAAAGTGTATTATTATCCCTTTTCTGTTGTTTTAAAGTGTTTTATTTGCTTGTCGGGGCTTCTTTTGGACCCTGACATTGACGCTACATGTGAAAGCATCAAGCTACCAAAAGGAAGATGCAACTTCCGGTCGGGAGTTTTTCAAAAACAACACTAAATCGTGACGTCTAAGCGCTTTGACACGTTTTATTACGCTGCGAGAACTTATTATAATAACCAGCAGCTCGCTGTTTAGTATTTAAAATATTGAAAACATGTCTGCTCTTGTTATCAACCATTCTGTGTATTTAAATAATGTTAGAATTATCTCAAGATGCTCTTGTTTCCGGTTTCCGGTGCTGATTTTCTCCATCTTGACAAAGTTTCCAGCCTTAATTGTGTGTTTCAGTTTAACGTCTCCGTTACATAATGATCTTATCCCCCATTCAGCCTCAGTAAGCTGCTCCGTGAACGCATCATGGTTCTGTTCGGGCGCCTTTACGACGGGAAGCGAAGCGACAAGCCGGCACGTTACACGTCGTTACACAACTGCAGACTTTTACACTTGCGTAACCTTACACGCTCTCCCCCTGGCGGCCAAGCCGCAGTACTGCAGCCCATGAAAGTTGCAGCTGTTTTGAAAGTTTAAATGTTGTTTTAAAACTATGTTTGCTTTTCTTATGCTGTTAAACGCATTTATTATGTTCTGTATGGGATTACAGAAATAATGGCATGAGAAAAAGATGTTACCTCGAGATAAAATTACTTATTTTCTTGGTGCTCAAAAAGCAAAAGTACCTGACTGATTCCTTAGAGCTCCCTCCAATTGTTTCTAAAGTCTGAGGTTAGATAACAGACATTATCTTTCCACCTGTTTTCCTCCAGAATGCGACTGGCCCCCAGCACTACAAAGCAGGACAGTATCTGTCCTGATCACGAAAAGAAAACGTACAAAAAACAGAAACACAAACACAGCGTCCTGAAGTCAGACATCAGATCCATCCCTGGCATAAAGGAACCTGTAAACGAACTCTGACACTAACTTTATACCAAACTCCAACATATGTACAAAACGTCTTTGCTGTTTTTAATGAACTTGTATCCTTCATATGCATTGATTATGATTGCTTAATAATTGTCAGTGATTTTAACATTTATACTGGCAAAGACAGAGGGGCAAAGAAACGATGTGATTGGTTAATATGTTGGTCTAATTCAACATATCAACCAATCGAGGACAAAAACTGGACCTGGTTATCAGTCAGGCTGTGAATATTTCCAATGTTTCTGTAACTGTCAGATGATTTCCTGTTGTCTTTGAAAGCACCATCAACATCGACTCTCTTAGCCAAAAAGCTACGATCACAAAATGTTCTCACAGCCAACACTGCAGAAACAGTTCACCTAATCTCTTCCTCCTCGCCCCCATCCTGTAATGATGTAGATAAGTTTCAGATATCATTGATTACATCGCCCCATCAAAGTGAAGGTTGTGTCTGGTAGGAAGAAATCTCCATGGAGAAATGCACAAACAGTTGGAACGCCGTAAAACTCAACCTCACGTTCATTATGACATCTATAAAGAAAGACGACGTAACTGTCTCTCAACACTAAAGCAAGGGAGGCTTTCTTTGCAGACGCCATAAACAAAAACATTATAGTTGGAGATTTATTTGCAACAGTGACGAAAACCTCCTGAATTTCAATCTGATGCAGCCTGTAACTAAAAAAAACAACTTTTATCAGGATAAATTCAAATATGATGTTTAATCTGCGCATCAACACATCCAGTACCAGAACCAAACCCGAACATAACATGAAGAAAACATTACCTACTTTCAACTAATCAAC